>JBCNJP010003785.1:0-21324 GCA_039602395.1 Deinandra increscens subsp. villosa | reverse complement strand
TTGCTGTTTATCTTTGCCGAAAATCATATCGGCATCAGGGTTATAGTCTTCATCAAACTCAGATGAGGCCAATACATCGTACACACGATCCTTGTAGCGATCGTTGCTCTTGTTCTTGCTGATTCGGTAAGGGAAATGTTCATCGCTACCTTTCCTAAGCTTTACATACTTTGAGTTGATCAAGACTCTCACAAACGGATTGTTTGTGTCAGAAAAGTCTTCAGAGTCATCCCCAACATTCAGATCCTCCTCATCTTCATCTGATTCATCTTCCAGGGTATTTACCGCTGGTGTCTCAGTCACGTTGACAGATACAGGAACTTCCTGTGCTGAGACCACCGGTTCAGTAGTTGGCGGTTGAGATACAACTTGTTCAGGTCCTTGGTTCACTAGTTCCTGGACCACCGGAACTTGTCTTTTCGGTCTTTTCACTCAACCCTGTTGTGGAATCTGATTATGTTCCTCAATCCAGCTGTAATCGAGTTCCCCTGAATCACTACCATCTTCATGACGAGGTGCACCCCGTGCTGGTGCCACGTAATTGACATTGGCTAAATAACCAATCAAACATTTCAATTTCGGCTGAAACTCTGGTGCCTTCTTTTGATAAGACACCAGAGCACCAACACTTGCCTCCGTCATATGTTTCAGCTCCATTTTCAGTGCTTCATGCTTCACAAGATCAGGATATCGGTCATTGAGAATCATTTGAAGGAATCTGGGATAGATTGCCACTTTCTTCTGCCTTTGAGTGAGATTATCTATCATGTAATAAAAAATCATCCCAGCAACATTATACGGCCTATTCATCAATAAAGCATTCATCAGAGACAGGATAATCTATTAAACTTCCTCATGCCCAGATATCTTATGCCCCAAGCAAACCAACAATACGTGTGCCAAGTACTTCTACGGAACACTCAGCGATGATTTGTAGACCCATTCTTTACTTGGAGCGTCAGTATACCAGATTCGCTTCAAGAACGCCACGTTATCTTCATGAGGAAATTCAATTCGTGTTGTTGTTGTATCAGTCTCTAACTTCAAAATCCAACGAATATCAGCTTCAGTAACTTCAACTTCTTTACCCTGAATAGTAGCAACAATTCTGATAGGAGCATCAGTAATTGTTCGTGTTGTATTCCAACACCCCAGAATAATGTGTCGATACCCATCACATTGTTGAGTGATTGCATGATCGATTCTCGACCGCCTTATAAACTCAAATATCCTAGATCCTCCAAATTTGTCAATTTTGCCTCGTGTAACACCGATATGCGCACAGATGTTATGTTTGTCACCGATTTTCAGGTCGTTGGCCATATCTGAAAACACACAAGATAAAACATTCATTAAATTCAATATTATTAACAGATATAATCATTGATTTCGTCAAATCATTGTCGTTTGTGTAAACGAACAACATTTGATCAAAAATTTTATAGACCCGCCGAACTCTGTCCGAGCCCCCTCAAAACCCCACATTCGGAGTCTCCGAACCCCAGGTTCTGAGCCTGAAGAACTCCAATGAGTTTGAAATTTAAAACCAGTGAAAAAGACCAGACCAGACCATACAAATCAACACCCATGGTTGGGTTTTGATGATAAACACATAGGAATCACTTTTAACTGTTAAAAACAAGTTTTAGATGGTTTATTTTCAGATCTAGAAACTGATTACAGACCGAACGAGTTTTCGAGCAAAAATCCTACATCCAGTGGTTAAAAATCAAATCTAAACACACCATTAAACTCAGAATCGTTAAACCTACCTAGAACAAGTCTCAAATCCGTCTATAGTTCGCTAAATAAAAATATGAAAATTTTGGCAGCCGTTCGGTGTAAGTTCGGAGAAAACAGTAACATATAACCTCCGAACTCCAGGTTTGGCGTATTTATAGCCAACAACATTCGGACCTCCGAACGTCCTCCGAATTCCTCGTTCGGACCAACAGTTACACCGAACTACACATTTGGCCTCTCCAAACCTTGTCCGATGGTGAGCTTCGGACCTCCGAACTCCAAGTTCGGTCGGACGAACTCCAAGTTCGGTCGGCCGAACTCCAGGTTTGGAGATTTCAAAAAATTTTCAACTTAAACCCTGAAATTGATGAATTTTCAAATTGAACCCCAAAAGTTTTAAGATTTAACAAGTTTCCTCAAACTTCATTCAATTATAATGATGAGGTTTGTGAAATCAAATCCGTTTGGTTGTCTTCGGCATAATTTTGAATTTTTCACTAACGGTTGATCGAAAATAAAGCAGAATCAAAATCTTTTTGATTTTTGTAAATCTTTCAAACACACTGAAACTCTTTTTGGATTTTTTTTACAAAATAATTCTAAAACACTCCTAAAATATTTTTATGATTTTCAGATATCGAAGCAACAAACAAAAACAGAAATGAAATACACAAACTTAAACTAATATAACTTAAATAATTTTGTGAGAAAGATCCAGACGCGAGATCATATTGGCTAATATGCATCGGACACACTTCAATTTCATTTTTAATCATCATGCAAGTCAAGTTGGCAGCAAATACAACTTTTCAGTTTATTTCAGTTTGGACAGATCAATTTTTATAGCTTTCTGATTTGTTAAGGTATATTTAGCATGCATTGATAATATGATAGCCCACACAATCAGAAATACCGGTAATCTGGCTTATTCTTATTATTTTTGTATTTTCCACAGAATTTGATTTCCATTGAATTTATCTTCCATGGTGTTTCATGGAAAAATAAAGTAGAACCCTAAACAAACAACAATCAGGTCGGCCGGTAGGCACGCAGAGAAAGTCCGATTGTTTAGGAAAATAAGAAATAGAAAATAAAACAGAAATTGTATAACCCAACAACAATCAGGTCGGTGCTCCCGCACACGCAGAGAAAGTCCGATGAGTTATACGAAACACCAAAGAAAATAAATCAGAACGTCAAACGAACACCAATCAGGTCGATCTTTCGATACGCAGAGAAAGGCCGATCGTTTGACAAAATAAAGGAAATCAAACAAGATTAAGTTTTTGCAAAATAAAAGCATGCGTACACCAGAACATCTCTTATTCTGTTTTTGTTTTTTCATTTTATTTAATGCCAAGATCACACAGCATTCGTCATGATGTGCCTTACATTTATTCAAGCAGATTTTTATGTTTATATCATAGTAGCATATATCAGATTTGCCCTTACGCATTTAACTAACCAAACAAGTACCTACAACTATTTATTTTTACTTTATCCGTGATTGATAACACATGCCGATGTAATATCACTTCTCGCTTGGTCGGATCAATTTCTCAAATTTTTGATTTGTCCATTTTTTTATGCTTTTTGCATTTTTCCATTTTTTTTATATTTTCTGATTTTCTCCCCCTAAAATACAAAACTCAATTTTTGGATTTTGTGAATAAGAAAAGAAAAACAGACAACAAAGGTAAACAAATGAAAAATGATCAGCCGAAAGTTACTCAACAGGTGACTTTGGTATGCCGTTGATCTGCAAAAGATAACGAAAGTGGGTTTTGTCAAAAGCTTTCGTAAAAAGTTCCGCTTTTTGAAAATCAGTATGGATCTTTTGCAAATCAATCAAGTGTTTTTCAAAACAATCGCGTATAAAGTGATATCGGATGTCAATATGTTTCGTTTTAGAGTGGTGAACAAGGTTTTTAGTGATGCAAATGGCAGCCGAGTTATCTATATAAATTAGAGTAGTAAGAAACTTCAAACTGTAATCCCGCATTTGCTGTTGTATCCATAAAACCTGAGAACAACAACTTGCATCTGCTATATATTTAGCTTCAGCCGTGGATATGGTAACGGAAGTCTGCTTCTTATACTGCCAGGATACCAACCGGTCGCCTAGAAACTGACATCCGGCCGTGGTTGATTTGAAATTAATCTTGCAACCGTCGTAGTCGGAATCCGTATACACCGACAGGTCGAACTTATCATCAAGAGGATACCAGATCCCAAGATCTAAATAACCCTTCAGATAAGCTAGAATTCTCTTAACTGCTTCATTGTAAGAAACCCGAGGTGCTGCTTGGTACCTAGCACACAAACATACAACAAACATAATATCAGGTTGACTAGCTGTAAGATACATTAAAGAACGTATCAGTGACCTATAACGAGTGACCTCGACTGTTTCACCGTCTTCGTCAGGACATAGGCCATGTGACAGCTGAATAGGAGTTCCAGGAATGCGAACATCTTCCACCTTGAATCGATTCAGGACATCATTCACATATTTTGTATGATGAATGAAAATTCCCTTGTCAGATTGCTGAACTTGTAAGCCCAAGAAGAACGACATTTCCCCCATTGAACTCATCTAGAACCTTGTTTGCATTAAAGTCTCGAAATCCTTTGATAACTTTTCATTTGAGCAGCCAAAAATGATATCATCTACATAAATTTGTACCAATAGCAGATCCTCCCCCGTATTACGATAGAATAAAGTAGGATCAACCAACCCACGCTTGAATTCGTTGTCGAGTAAATAAGTGGACAACGTCTCATACCAAGCCCGAGGAGCCTGATGGAGACCATATAATGCTTTTTCCAGCTTATAAACCTTCTCCGGATAATCAGGATCAAAGAATCCCGGAGGTTGTTTGACGTACACTTCTTCTTTGACCTTACCGTAAAGAAATGCACTCTTACCATCCATCTGGAAGACCTTGAATACACGATGTGCAGCATATGCCAAAAAAATTCGTATAGCTTCGATTCTGGAAACCGGTGCATACACCTCGTTAAAATCGATTCCTTCTTCCTGAGAAAACCCTTGAACAACCAAACGAGCCTTATTACGGACTATGACTCCGCGATCATCTCGTTTGCATTTATACACCTACCGTGTTCCACACGGTTCTTTGCTTCCTACTGGTAAATCTTCCAGGTGCCACACTCTTAATTTTTAAAATTGTAGTAACTCTTCCTGCATTGCTTCAACCCACGAGCCATCTAATAAATCTTCATGAACATCTTTTGGCTCGATCTGAGATATAAAGCATGAATGGAATGCTTCTTCCTAAACACCAGATTCCAGAACTGATAGTAACGCACTGCTCTCAATTTGATGTCTCGTACGCACTCCTTCATTTAAATCACCAATAATATTGTCTTGCGAATGAATGGTGTTTATCCGGAGTGTCTGATGAATTGGAACAACCACCGTTTCAGCCATACCAGGAACATGATCTTCCTCAACCACCACAGTTTCAGTTGTATTGTCATCAACATCATTTGAAATAACCTCAACTTGTGAATTGACCACATTGTCAGTTGTATTAGAATCAACTTCATTTGAAGTAGCATCAACTTGTGGATCGAGTTATTGAGTAGGAATTTCCACCTGATGTGTCACGGCTTCATGAAATTCACTATCATCATCTGAAGACATATCATTAGCCGTAATTGTCGAATCATTCGAATTCTCGGTCATGTAATCATCAGCAACAGGCACTACTGGAGTCGGCAGAGTTTGTATATTTAGAACCGGAGTATCGTCTTGTAATTCAATAAACACACGAGTAAGTTGCTCATCAGACATCTCTGGTGTCGATTCAAGATTTTCAAAAAGAGCTTTATAATCGAACAGCCAGTCCGGTCCAACACCTCTGGGTGGTAAAGTATAGGATTGAAAATCCACATGCAAATATTCTGCCACAGTACCGGTCTGCTTATTGAATACTCGTTTCTTTTAATTCGAGTAACCGACAAACAATCCATCAAAGACTTTGTCGTCAAATTTGCCCGCAGACGCTAATACGGTACAGGGACACCCAAAAGGCTCCAAATAATCGAGATTAGGCTTACGATTCTTGAGTAATTCATAACATGTCTTCCCAATACGTTTAACAGTTAGCACTCGATTAAGCACGTAACATGCGGTGTTGACAGCTTCCGTCCGAAAAGGAACAGGCAATTGAGCATCAGCTAACATCGTTCGCGCTGTTTCAATGATTGTACGATTCTTTCTTTCTGCCACGCCGTTTTGCTGAGGTGTGTATGGTGTGCTGAACTCGTGTACAATTCCTTTTTCCATACAAAATGTCCTCACGGCTGAATTCTTGAACTCCGTGCCATTGTCACTGCGAATCCTTCGTATCTTCAGTTTATACAATGACTCAAGTGTAGTAGTCAGATTAATAAGAATTCTCGATGTTTCATCCTTAGAGACCAGAAAATCAACCCAAGAGTATCTTGAATATTCGTCAGTAACCACAAGACAATACCAATTCCCAGAAATACTTTGACGATTCACAGGACCGAAAAGATCCATGTGAAGTAATTCTAATGGGACTTTAATTGAATGGTATTTCTTCAGTGGATGGGATTTTCTTTTCTGTTTTCCATTCTTGCAACTCACACACATCGTTGAAGACAAACTGCTGCTTTGGAACCCCTTCGACAAGACCCCTCCGCACAAGTTCGTTCATTTTTCGATAGTGGATGTGTCCCATGTGACGATGCCATAGAATGGAATCTCTTTCTAAAGCTTTCGATAAGAAACATTGACCCACGGCAGTTGCTTTGGCTGAATTCATGTTGAGCATATATAATTTTGAAAATCGCGGTGCTCGCATTACCACATATTCATCTGGAATCTTGAAATCAGGTTTCAGTGTCACACATTCACTCCCCGTGAAAGCAATTGTGTATTGATTATCACAGATCTGGGAGACGCTTAGAAGATTATACTCCAATTCTTTGACATATTCAACCTTCTCAAATGTGACTGCACCATTCGACAGTTTACCAATTCCTGTGACTTGACCTCCCTTGTTTCCAGCAAATGTTACTTTACCTCCATCGAAGTACTTCACATCATGCAACAAAGAGATATCACCAGTCATGTGCCAAGATGATCCGCTATCAACAACCCAAATGTTATTCATCAGTTGTCGCAAAGATCCCTGCATAAATTAAAACAAAAGATAAGTATCGGGACGAACCCAAGCTTGAAGCTTTGGGTCGACCGTCATCTTCAACAAAATCATCACCAGCCAAGGATGAACCCTTAGGTTTCCATGCATCATTTAAAAAGACTTTGGATCCCGAGGTAGAGTTTTTAAGAATTGATTTAACTTTTTCAGTCTCATTTTCCGATTTCTTTTAAGTGTTATGTTTTTGAAAATTAGATGACTCATCGAAAAAATGAAGTCTTCCCTTATAATCCACAAATCTGACTATCTTTTTGGAAAAAGGTGCTTCCGTTTGATATCCTTTAGAAACTTCATCAAATTTTTCGGCATCAGACTTGCCAGATTTAGACGTTTTCAATGGACAAGTCCGATATGTATGACCACGAGCTTTGCATTTAAAACATTTTCGCTTATCTATTACAACTTTTTCGCTCGTGTCATCATCCATTTCGGACTCCACAACAGGTTTTTGGGTCACAACAGGTTTTTGGGTCTTGGGTTTCAAACCCTTTCGGTTAAACACACAATGATTTCCAAATTCATCATTATAACCAGACTCATATCCTGAAACATTTTCCGGAAAATCATCACAATACCCAAATTGACCTCTAACATATGAACTTCTAGAAAAATGATGATCCTCATGATTCTGAAATCTGTTTCTTCTCCCACCAAATCTTGGACCATAATTACTTTGAAATCCATGATCAACCCATTTTGGACCCCTTCCAAAGACATGTTGATTCGGTCCACAACCAAACTCATCATAAAAACCCTCGTCATTGTAAAATTGTGACCTTTTGACATAAGGACTCGGTTTTCTGAAATTTGATTGCATTGGTTGCATTTGATTGTAAAAACCTCTTAGTGGTGTTTGAAAAGTTGATTTTGATGTGTAAGGAAATGATTTTCTGAGTCAACCGGATCAAGACGAAGATTTCCGGTTGAAGTTATGTTCAAGCGGAAGAACGCTCAAACGGAAGCTTTGGTCAACCGGAAGCTCAACCGGAAGAACATTTCCGGGTGAACTCTTTTATCCAACAGAATAAAGAGTTCAACCGGAAAAGTACTGGAATATTACTTTTGCAGAATTCAGACCTGCAACAACTTTCATTCTTCCAAAGTCACATCCTAGCCGTCTCCTACTTATAGATAAATACATTTTGCACATTTCCTCTTTTGTATGTTTACTAATGTTCTTTTAGTAAGTTTATTGTTTGACTTTTATATACGGTTAGATTAACCCGTATGAGATCAACGGCTGTAGTTGATCTCCTTAGTACTATTTATAGTTGTTAGCTAGTTCATTCACAAGTACCAGATTGTAACCCGTTTCAGTGCTTACACTTGTAACAGTTTGAACTTGAGTTAATGCAAATAGTACCGAGAAATTTATTATCTTGTGTTCACTAGTTTATGCAATCAATACAATCAAACTACAAGTATAAGTAAAACAAAGCTTAAGTAAAACAAGTATGATACAACTTCATTCCGCATGGTTGTGATCTGCATGTAAAGAGTTCTTGTTCTGATTATTTCTCTGAGTAATCAACGATCCTAACCTGTGACAAATTTCAAACAGCTAACAAGAAAGCTGAGAAACTTTGGAATGGAGTAATGCATGGGAAAACAGGCATTGGGTACAATAATGTTGAACCACCCAAGGAATATTCACCTGTTATTGCTCCAATCCAAGCACTTCAGAAGGAGTGTGGTGTGAGTTTAACTGTTGATAGCACCACATGCTCTGAAACAAATTCTGTTGAAACATTTTCAAACTGTGAAGTCAAAGATGCTAGCACATCAGCATCTGTTGATCAATCCAAGGTTTTAAAACCAAAAGTTGCTTTTCCACCCCCAACTATTTATGAGCCCAAAGACTCAAAAGTTGGAGGAAAACTACCTGAGAAGCCAAAACCCAGTGAATCTGAGAAAACGGGTAAGATAACTTACCACCAGGTCACCAATGAAGATTCAGCCAAAAACACAAACACTTACCAAAGGAAAATGTTTGAATGTGTTTTCTGTGGTGAAAAAGGGCACATGGCTGCAATGTGCAAATTCAATCCTTTGAGCAAAACCCAAAATTTGTTAAAACCCAAAACTGTTATTACTCAGAAAAGATCTACAGGAAAAACTTCACCTGTAAGAAGCAATACTTTAAAATATTTTGATACTGAGTCAAACAAGGTTTTAATTGGGAACAACAAAAATGGAAGTTTTTCAGTTTTAAAAATGAACAGGGTTCCGGCTGAACTTCAACCGGAAAAATTTTCAACCGGAAGTGAAGTTCAACCGGAAAACTTCAAATCACTAAGATCAGTTACTGCACCTAAACAACGACCCAGGGTTCAGTTTACTGATGAATATGACCATTTTGAAGGTCATGGAAGGAGAAACCCATCTAGAGGCAAGACCACCTCTAGAGAAAATTTTATGAAAAACAAGCACAACTCTCAACCGGAAATTCCCTCTAGTTCAAGTGGAAATGCCACTGTTGCATTTCACAGTGAGAGACCTAGCCAGTCAAACAAATTTCCAAAACCTAAGGCTAGAATCTCACCAGTAACTAGTGTTGATCAAACCTACATCTCACACAATGAGGTGCCAAAGGTTTTGACTAACAAACAAAAGAAATATAGGGAATACAGAGAGAGGAAAATTGCTGAGAGAAGGCTTAGCAAAACAAACAGGCAAGATCAAACAAGTGAACAGTCTGAACACTTGAACATTGATCAAGATGATCTGTTAAATGAGGATCCATTACAACATACTTTAGTACTTAAAGAGTACAAGTATTATGATGCTTCTGGCAAGCCCAAGACCTCAAAGGCTTGGGTTCCCTTTAGAAATTAATCAATTTTCTCTGTGTGTAGGTGCATAATAAAGGCCAACAAAGCCTATGGGTTGTTGATAGTGGATGCACTTGCCACATGACAGGAAATAAGCATGTATTGGAAAACCCCAAAAATATAAACGGAGGTCCTGTAGCTTTTGGGAGTGCAAAAGGACACATTACTGCACAAGGTGCTGTTAGTAATGGGAAGCTTACCTTTGATAAGGTAAATTTTGTTGATACATTGAATTTCAATTTACTTAGTGTCTCACAAATGTGTGACAAAAATTTGAATTTGATGTTTACTGAGAAAGAGGCAATAGTCTTAAAACCTGGTGTTAACATCCCTGAGGAACTTGTGTTACTCAGAGCACCTAGGAGAGAAGGACTATACATTTTGGATCTATCTGCTGCCACTCCAGCAAGTGGAATTGCATGCTTTATATCCAAAGCCTCAGTGGATGAATCTGACTTATGGCACAGGAGGTTATGTCATGTTAACTACAAGAACATGAACAGAATAGTGAATCTTGGCTTGGTTAAGGGTCTTCCTAACAAGCAGTTCAACTGTTCTGAGCACTGTGTTTCTTGCCTCAAGGGTAAGCAACACAAGACCTCCTTCAAGCCAAAAACTGAGTCTTCTATCACTCAACCTCTAGAACTTTTACATATGGATTTGTTTGGTCCAACTAGAGTGATGAGTCTGGGAAAAAGGTCATACTGTTTTGTCATCATTGATGATTTTACAAGATATACTTGGGTATTTTTCTTAAAAACAAAAGATGAAACTGCTGAATTGTTGAAAACACTAATTGTATCTTTGGAAAATCAAGCAAAACTGAAAGTTAAGACAATCAGAAGTGACAATGGCACTGAATTTAAAAATCATGTTTTAAATTCATTTTGTGAGGAAAAGGGTATTCTTAGACAATTTAGTGCTCCTCGAACTCCACAACAAAATGGTGTTGCAGAAAGGAGAAATAGGACACTAATTGAGGCTGCTAGAGCAATGTTGGCAGATTCTAAATTACCAGTGATATTTTGGGCAGAAGCAGTAAATACTGCTTGTTACGTCCAAAACAGGACTTTGATTGTTAAAGGTAAAAATAAAACTGCTTATGAACTTTGGAGAGGTAGAAAACCTAACATTTACTTTTTCAAATCATTTGGACACCCAACAATTCAAAGAAAATCTCTGAAATTGTTATTGCTGATGCAGAAATTCATCCGGTTGAACTTCCGGTTGAAGTTCAAACGGATCCTGTGACAGTAGGATCTCCGGTTGACACTCAACCGGAAAACAATTTTTCTGAAAATTTTGAGAACAATGAATCCAATGATTCAACTGATGCTGGGTCAAATGAATACAGTTTTGAGCATCTAATCTCAGATTCAGTTCCCAGTTCTCAAGAAGTCTCAGAACCTGTTTCACAAATCAACAATATTGAGTTGTTACCTCAACTCAATATTCCTCACAATGGGAGAAGCCATGAATTCCCAATGTTTACTGATAGAAGAATTAGCAAAAATCATCCAAGGGAGAATATTATAGGAGATTTGTCAGCTCCTGTGCTGACAAGAAGCAAGTCTATTGATGCAAACATTTGCCTACATGCTGCATTTCTGTCTCAAGAAGTACCCACAAAGGTCAGTGATGCTCTGGAAGATGAGAGCTGGGTAGAGGCAATGCAAGAGGAATTGTTTCAGATCAATAAACAGAAGGTTTGGGAATTGGTAGACCTTCCAGAAGGTGAAGAACCAATTGGCACCAAATGGGTATTCAGAAACAAGAAGGATGACAGAGGAATAGTGATCAAAAACAAGGCAAGACTGGTAGCTCAAGGTTACAAACAGGAAGAAGGCATTGATTATGATGAAGTTTTTGCTCCAGTGGCCAGGCTTGAAGCAATCAGAATATTTCTTGCCTATGCTGCTTTCAAAAACTTTCTGGTATTTCAAATGGATGTCAAATGTGCCTTTCTGTATGGTCTTTTAGAACAGGATGTGTATGTCAAGCAACCTCCAGGCTTTGAAGACCCTCATCACCCCAACAAGGTATGCAAGCTCATCAAGGCTTTATATGGTCTCAAGCAAGCTCCTAGGACTTGGTATGAAACTCTTTCAAACTACCTCCTAGAGAATGGCTACAAAAGAGGAGCTATTGACAAAACACTTTTCGTGAAATCTGATGGTAAAGATACTTTGATGGTGCAAATCTATGTTGATGACATCATTTTTGGTTCATCCAATGCTGCCTTATGCAAAGAGTTTGAAGGTCTGATGCAATCTAAGTTTGAAATGAGTTCAATGGGTGAACTGAATTTCTTCTTAGGATTACAAGTGAAGCAAACTGCAAATGGAATATTCTTGAATCAGTCAAAATATATTCAAGATATGCTAAAAAGATTTGACATGCTGTCTGTTTCAACTTCAAGAACCCCCATCTCCACTTCCCACAAGTTAAACAGTGACTTAAGTGGAAAGCCAGTGGATGTTCATCTCTACAGGGCAATGATTGGTTCACTGCTCTATCTCACAGCTAGCAGACCTGACATCATGTTTAGTGTCTGTTTATGTGCTAGATACCAGTGTCAACCAAAGGAATCACACATGTTAGCAGTGAAGAGAATTTTTAGATATCTCAAAGGACAACCAAAGCTTGGGTTGTGGTATCCAAAGAATTCAGATTTCTCCTTCAAAGCTTACACTGACAGTGATTATGCTGGCTGCAATTTAGATAAGAAGTCTACTACTGGAGGATGCCAATTTTTAGGAGAAAGACTTGTGTCTTGGCAATGCAAGAAGCAGACCTGTGTATCTACTTCTACTGCTGAGGCTGAATATATTGCCGCATCAAGTTGCTGCAGTCAAGTCTTATGGATTCAGAATCAAATGTTGGACTACGGCATCAAGTTCATGGAGACTCCTATTCTTGCAGACAACAACAGTGCCATCTCAATCACAAACAACCCTGTTCAACACTCAAAAGCAAAACACATTGACATCAGGTACCATTTTATTAGAGATTGTGCTGAAAAACATTTAATTCGAATGGTTAAAGTTCATACAAATCAACAACTGGCTGATTTGTTTACCAAAGCATTTGATGAAGCAAGATTTTTCTATCTCATTAGTGCCATTGGTATGATGAACTTTGACTGATTAAACTATTTTCACAAACTCAATAAAAGCGACCATTTTGTGTCAAAGAGCCCGTCTCTTGATACAAAAAGAAAAAGAAAAAGAAAAGTTTCTGTATCAGTTAGACACATTTTCAATCATAGTCAGGTCATACTGTTAAACTATGATAACTGATACATGAAATTTTCAAAATCAAGTGTTTTTCTATCTTCCGGTTGAACTTTCCAGTTCAACACATCCGGTTGAATCTCAACCGGAAAGTCATCTTCAACCGGAAACTCATGTTTTGATCACACCATCTCAATTTCTGAAACTGATGAACGAAACAACAATTCTTTATTTGAAAGATCAGTCTAACTTTGAAAATTTTTCAAACGGAAATTTTATTTCCTGTTGACAATCTCAAACGGAAAAATTTTCAACCGGAAATCTGCCCGGATCAACTTTCAAACGGAAAGAAATTTTGTTGTGAGGAGAGAAAAATCTCCGCTTGAATCTCAACCGGAAAACTTTTGCGTTAAATGAATCATTTAATTTACCGGTTGAGGCACAAATTTTCAAGCGGATTGTGCATTTAAAGTGTTTGAATTTATTGCTCATGAAAATATCTGAATTAAATTCAAAAGACACGCAACAGGCGGTTGTACTATACAACCACCTGAAGCACACTTTTTGCGGACCCACTTGCACTTTTTCCTTTCTCTCTCCTGTGACTCAGCGCACTTTATCCATCGCTGTTAACTGTCACTTACCATTAAACCCATCAGATATATACCCCCAACCCCTTCAACACTCCTCATAATCCAAAAGCAAGAAATCGTTCAAAATCCGAAAACCTAGAAATTTTCAGAACCATTTCTTCCTACTCCCACATTTTCTCTCAACAAAAATCAACAATGGCACCGAAGTCCAAAGCAAAGGGGAAGCAACCAGTAAAGGATGATCCTTTTCCTCTTGAACACAACCTGGTTGCGATTCTTGACGAACCAGTGAACTCCACTCACGCTGAAATCTTCTCAGGGATGATCAATTTTCTCAAATCATCATATCTGAATCACGCACTCACTGTTGCGGTGTATATGTATGAGGAAATTCTCTCTGAATTCTGGAAGAACATCCAACTGCTTGAGAAGGATGTTGATGATGTGGATGAAGATACACTGAAGTCAACTATAAAAGGGGAAACTGTTTTCATCACCGAGTCACTGATAAGGGAGTTGCTGAAGTTAAATGACCAGAATGGGTATGTTCGAAAAACACCAAAGCAATACATGGCCCTGCTCAACAACCTTGGGTATGGTGGTGCCACTGAAGGAACTGCCACGGTCAACAAGGGTCAAATACCCTACAAATGGAGATTTCTGGCTCACACCATCATGGTGTGCCTATCGCCAAAAAGATCCGGTTTTGATGAAATGGCTACTGAGCAAGCATCTGCATTTTATGCTGTGGTGAAAGGGGAGGTATACAATTTTTCTGCTGTAATCTTTAATGCTTTAAAGGGTAATGCAAAGAATTTTGCTTTTTACATGTACCCTAGATTTTTAACTTACATTTTGCAAGAAAAATACCCCCAAATTAATTTAGAAGGAAACATGCTGCTGGTTCCAAGAGCTTTATCTGAAAATACTTTTTCTAAATTAACCACAAACAAGAAGCCTTTCCTTGGGAGGGATACTGACCATCCCATGCCAATCCAAAGGGTGATTCCGGTTGAACAAGGAGAACCTAGTTCTCAACCGGAAACACATGCTTCTGAAGAGCAACTTGCTCCAGTGGACAACACTGTACAATCCACAGTTGTTGAACCCACCACTGATCAACCACCTTCTCCTTCTGATAAGCCAACCTTAATTTTCAAAAGAAAAAGGAGAAGAGAATCAGACCCTCCATCAATTCCCATCATCCCCCCTTCCCCAAAACCTACAAAGCTCAAAAGGCTCAAAAAGGTTGTGCAGGAGCCTACTCCTCTCTTGCAACCTATTATCTCCAGCCCTGAACCAACCCTTGGCACACAGCCATTTGGGTCAGCCAAATTGGGATTTAAACTGGTTGATGAACCTTCTTTTGAGGGGGAGTCATTTCAAATGGATGTACAATCCCCATCCACTTTCTCACCCTATACTTCACACTTCTCACCTGTGAATGATGATGTAGAAAGAGTTGTCACAAATGATGGTGTTATTAACCCAAGCACCACATTACATGGGAACATTCTGAGTGACACTCACACTGCTACATCTAACCCCCATTCACCCAAGGAGGTGAATCTCAGGAGTTTAGATGAGATTCATGTGGAAAGGGCTGCTGCCACTCAAAGTTTCTCATTGAACTTTGATGTTGGTAGTAACATCAATAAGACCCAATCCATGGCAACCCACACTTTAGTTCAACCGGAAGATCCCCTAGTGGATCCTAAGGGGAAAACTACAGTTGAGGGGAATCCCAGGCGCCAAGAAAACCAGGGTGGTGGACTTGATCAACCTAGGGTTGATGGTCCATCTTTTTCCTATGATACTGGTAAAATTCCAGTTGAGGATAGTTTAACACTTACTGAATTGACGGTCTTGTACAAATCACTACAGGCTCAGGTAACTAGTCTTAATTCGACTGTTGCCAGCCTCGTAATGTCATCTCCTGCTGCTGCTCAAGCTCCAGAAGTTCCTGTTGATGCCCCAACTGCTCAACCGGAAACTTCTCCTACACCGAAATCTCAACCGGTTGCACAGCATTCTGCTGAGGTTAGTTCTTTGAACCCATTTCCTTTTGGAGGTCAGGCTGTAGAAGCTGATGCTGCCAAAAAGGGGGAGAAGACTAATTCTCCAACACCTGACATTGCTGCTGCTGCAACTACAACTGAAGAAGAAGAAGTTGATCATACAATGCCTCTACCGGAAGATGTAAGGCATACAGCCTTCAAACTGGCTGATGTTGACCCCTTTTCAGTTGCTGATGGGTTGACTAAGGTGAAGATGAGCTCACTGATGAAGATATTTCCACAGGATCCAAGCCTGTTGGGAATGATTGAAGCAACAATGTTAGTTGCAGGTGCTCAGCCAGAGAGCATTCTGCGGGTCAAGCATTTCTTGACCAACGTGATTATTCCACAAGAGGAGGCATTTGCCAAATCTAACGTGGATGAGATCACAACTAACATTGCCTCTGAACCAGCTGTTGATATGGTTCATGAAGATGTGGTTGATGATGCTTCGGTCACTCAGACTGAAGAAGAAGAAGCTGAAAAAGGAGAAGAAGCTACAACGGATGTAATCAGCAATGTACTGAAAAACACAAGTACAAAATCTCCGGCTGAAGTTCAACCGGAAGGGTCTCAACCGGAAAAGTCTCAACTGGAAAAGACTCAACCGGAAAACTCAACTGAAGCTGAGATTGCTGAAACACTGATTCAAATGCATTCCACTTCAGACTCAGAGCCTCCTCTAAACTTTAAAAGAAAGAAACAAAACAAATCAAGGAGGATGATCAGACTGAAGAAGAGTCAGGATTGCATAACTCCTCAACCAAGAGCATTAGACACTATGGTTGATTCTGACCAGTCAGAAGAACAAGAGACTATGGAGGATTTACTTGAAGAAGATTTCGTCCATGACTGGGAAGATAATCAATCCAGAATAAGATCAGAAGAAGCCAAATCAAATATTCAATACAACAACTTCTTGGCAGATCTAGATCTTTTCTCTAATGATTTTGTGGTTGAAGGAATGGTAGATGAAGCGAGGAAGAGATCAATTGAATGGAGAATGCAGGTCTATGACCTTGCTAAACTGGATGAACAGGAGAAAAACAGGCTGATCAACATAGCTTCCAAAATGCCAACTGTCTTAAACAAGAGTTTAGACAACTTGGAGCTATTGGAAAGAATCAAGAAATGTGCCATCATCAGATGTCTCAAGCCTGCTGCTGAAGTAGAGAAGATGAAGGCTAAAGACACATGTAAAATTGTAGATGAGCTGCTCAAACAAGTAAAAGGAGCAGAGTTTGCTGTGATTCCAAGTCTCCAAATGCCATTGCCATCTGAGACAGTCACAGGTAACCCCTCATCTACATACATAAAGCCAGAACCCTTTGAAGAATCTGATCTACTTGCTGAGTCTCTCCCTTCCAACTTGTTGGAAAGACTCAAGCACTCAGCCTCCCATGTTCCCACTCCATCTTCCAGATTTTACTCCCAGAGACCCAGGGGAATGAACCCTAGGCCCAGGGGATCCAGATCTACCAAGCCCAAGTATATTCATCCAAAATACAGGTTAGATAACTGGACTGATATCACCCCTGCTAAGCCTAAACCCTGTCCTCCTACCTGGAAGTATAATCAACCTTCATCTCCACCAAAACACTCCACCTCTTCAACCCCACAACCACAAGCCATGAAACCACCCACCATATCTCCAACAAAACCTTCTGAACCTACTGAGCCAGCTGCAACAAGTTTTGTTCAAACCTCTTCTCATGCAGATAAAGGGAAAGAAAAAGTCCCAACTGAAACTGTCAATCCATCTGCTAATCCTGCCTCTGGTGTTTCACCTGGAAGGAAGAAGTCCATTGCTAAACGACCACTTCTTTCAACCAGAGACTTTAAAACAAGGAGGATCATGAGAGAATTGAACAAAACAAGGATTCAATTTGAAAGGCCACCATCTCCTGAAGAATGAAGTTCTTGGAGATAGTCAATTTTTGAAGAACAACATACAGAGGACAAATTTTGGCAGCATCATCTTAGGGGGAGATTGTAAGGAAATGATTTTCTGAGTCAACCGGATCAAGACGAAGATTTCCGGTTGAAGTTATGTTCAAGCGGAAGAACGCTCAAACGGAAGCTTTGGTCAACCGGAAGCTCAACCGGAAGAACATTTCCGGGTGAACTCTTTTATCCAACAGAATAAAGAGTTCAACCGGAAAAGTACTGGAATATTACTTTTGCAGAATTCAGACCTGCAACAACTTTCATTCTTCCAAAGTCACATCCTAGCCGTCTCCTACTTATAGATAAATACATTTTGCACATTTCCTCTTTTGTATGTTTACTAATGTTCTTTTAGTAAGTTTATTGTTTGACTTTTATATACGGTTAGATTAACCCGTATGAGATCAACGGCTGTAGTTGATCTCCTTAGTACTATTTATAGTTGTTAGCTAGTTCATTCACAAGTACCAGATTGTAACCCGTTTCAGTGCTTACACTTGTAACAGTTTGAACTTGAGTTAATGCAAATAGTACCGAGAAATTTATTATCTTGTGTTCACTAGTTTATGCAATCAATACAATCAAACTACAAGTATAAGTAAAACAAAGCTTAAGTAAAACAAGTATGATACAACTTCATTCCGCATGGTTGTGATCTGCATGTAAAGAGTTCTTGTTCTGATTATTTCTCTGAGTAATCAACGATCCTACATGATGATTTCTTGTTTAAAGACTTTTGAACAGAATTTTTCACCCTGTTAACCAACCTAGAGTCAGATTCAGAATTGTCAAAGTTAGTTCTTGTGATTTTTAGGATGTTCTAAGATTTAATCTAATCTTATGGAATGGTGAGTGCGAACCCTGGATTTGCTTGTATACTTTTATGATTAGTTCAACTTCTGCAAGTGATATATTTCTTTATAAAACTAACTTTAACCCTTTAAGAAGATTTATCTAATGATTTGTCTCGTATTCAAGCTGAGACATTTATTCCGATTTCATCGAAATGTGTCTCATTTGGCTGATCATATTTTCTACTTAAGTTTCAAGAATCTGGTATTCTATGTGATCTCTTGAAGAGATGTAATTAAGTTTTATATTAGCGTCTTTATTTTGCTGCATCTTCATACATGTGTTAACGAATCTGATTTTAATCAAGTTTGTTATTAGTTATTCATATTTAAACTATATTTGCACAATTAGTTAGTTTTCCTTTGAAATTAATTTCTCAAGAAATTACTAACGTGCTAACATTCGCTTTAGGATGATAAAATTTAGTTATTGAATCTCATTCATGCATAAAAGACAATATATATTCGTTACTGCGAGGATATCAATCTTATAGATTTGCCTTTTGTATGAAACCAATATTAAATAGTAGAAATAATAAATCTCAAACCACAAAGTAAATATTTGCAAACAAAAGCTGATAAACACTAAATTATACATATTTTCATTATCAAATTTACTCACTTATCGGGAATAAACCTAACTACTAACATCAAAACAAGTCGATTTTCTTTTCTTTTTTTAGTTTTTCAGGTTTTCTGAGGTTAAAATACCAAAAGAAGCAGAATCTTGCAGAAAAGCAAAGAAAATGCAAACTTTGGAAAAACCAACCTTAGCACGGCCCATGCCCGACCCGGATCCACCTCTAATTCAGCATACCAGTGCTCCTGACATAGCACACTCCATGCCCCTGACATGGCACGGCCCGTGTCGCTGACAACATAAGAAGACAAAAACCAGCCATCTGACACGGCACGCCCCGTGCCGCCAACAAGATTTTTCCTTTAAAATCTTGCCTCACCTCACTTCTCAACTTGCTCAATTCTTTCATCTTATATCCCACTTTTAGATTAGTTGAGCCACTTGGTATTTTTCGAGTCTTTAAGTATGTCAGAATCTATAAGAACTATAACCAGCATTAGTAAATGAAAGCACTTTGTCTATGAAATTCTTCGTTTACTACCTGGCACATCTTTAAGCTAGTTAGTAATGATTAGCTCAACTCTTGCACTTGATGGGAGATAATTAACATTTAATGAGTATTCGAGTTGTCTTTATAAAGTTATTTTAAGGTGTGTCTAATGACTTTGTGAAAACCATTTTTATTGAAAATGTATAACTGATTTTCTGAACCAAGCGTGCTCTACGTATCACAGACCATTTGGGGAGTCGAAATCCCAAAGGCCGGACTTGTAACACTCGGTCTGGGGACGATGCATGATCTGGAAGGTGACTCGCACTCTATGCTACATGATATGTTCGAGGTCCTTATGTCTATGTAAGCAAATTCGGCCGACAACGCAAGTGCGGGCTAAAATTATTTGGTTGGGAATGGGGGTTGGTAATATTTTGTCACTTCACGGAAGCCGAGAAGGTACGTGTTTGTGAACTTGGCTCTGGTTACGCCGGACATGCATGCACGAGAGCGGTGCATTGAAGAAATGGACCTTAGTCCCTCAAAAAGATCATTTTCATAATAAAATAACCCGACACACAGGGTTGTTCCCTTGCTTGTTCATGATGGCGTGTCGAGTACGGTAAGTCGACCAGTTTGAGGGACCCCGTAAGTAAGTGGCATTATACCAGTTTGTTTGTTTATCAGTGGTACCTTCCCACGGCATTCGTACTCCTCGTAGATGATTGATCAAGGAGATGGTGAATCAGCCCCAGATTTCCAAAGATGGTTGGTCTTCCGCTGATAAACAATCTTAAAGCAACGTTGTAAAGCAATGACTCGATTACAAGTTAATGGTATGTTTCTCCAGTAAATATTGACAATGACTACTTAAAACTCAAAACCCATTATATATATATATATATATATATATATATATATCTATTACTATATATAATACATATTGCTCAAAAGGGCAATTTGGTCATGAAATTTCCTTAATCTTAAGACGCGTACAAAAGTTTATGCATCATGTACAAGTGTTTCAAGCATCTCAATTAAAGCACCATTTTCTCATAGATAATTCCATAAGTAATCCGACTGAAAAGTCCGGTTAATTTGGGAATTAAACACTTGAAACACTAAAGCGGTTGTATGAACCACGCTTCTCTCCCTGCACACGCTTTATCTGCCTTTACTCCTACACACGCTTCCATCGAAACCACCAGACGCCGCCTTCGTTAACAACGCTTCTCCACCCTCTCTCCTCCCTTTGAGTGGTCATCGTTGGATACCTTCATCATCTTCGTTAAATGACTATGATTACAGTTTGGAAGGCCAAGATTGAGGAGACTGAGGATCGTTACGTATTCTGCTTTGCTATAAATCCAGGACCATCTTTTCACTTCAAATTACAGATTTAGAAACAAGGGTTTATGCAATTTCAGGTAGTTCTGCTCCTCCATATATCGTTCTTTGTTTTAATCGTTCTAATTCTGCTTATCCATATATCGTTCTAATCGTTCTAATTCTGCTTAATGTTTCAAGTGCGTTTCTGTTGTGGAATCCGAAGATTACAAGTGGGTTTATCCTAATTCTGTATTGAGGTAAACAATTCTTTTGGAACCGTGTTTTGTTTAATGTGTTTTATATAAATCGGATCTTTTGCTCAATGATTGTTTAATTTGTGTTATCGATTTGGTATGAACTCTTAACCAAAAACAGATTAAGCTTTTGGATCAGTGAACTAGGAACCATTGGGTATGAACTGTGTATACAATCTTATACAATCAGGTCAAGC
>JBCNJP010003781.1:0-13000 GCA_039602395.1 Deinandra increscens subsp. villosa | reverse complement strand
GGAAAGCCACAAGATCTCTAGATTTACCTGGCCAATATCCCAGGTGGAGATCCCGAAGCGTTTCCAGACTCCAAGCATGAAGCTTTATGATGGAACCACAGATCCTGAGGAACACGTGGCACATTACCGGGAGCGTATGGAGATCAATCCCATTCCGACAGGAATCAAAGAAGCCTGTCTATGCAAAGGCTTTGGATCAACCTTAACAGGACCAGCCATGAAATGGCTACTGAGCATTCCTCCTAACACTATTACATCATTTTCTCACTTAGTTAACTTGTTTAACAATCAATTTTCTTGCAGCAGGACCTTTGAGAAGCTCACAGGTGACCTGTACCGAATAATTCAGAAGCCAGATGAGCCTCTCAGAGAATATATTGCCAGATTTGGACGAGAATCTCTTGAGATTCCTAATCTGGATATGGCAGCAGCCGTGGAAGCCTTTAAAATGGGGCTCTCCAAAGATTCACGTTTTTACGATGACCTTGTCATGGCTCCTTGCAGGTAACCTTGACGAAGTACGCAGTAGAGCCTTGAGATTTATCCGTTTGGAAGATGACAAGAGGATCCACCAAAGATTGGAGGTTCCTAAATATGATCCCAACAGCAAGAAGGCGGAATCCCCCGGGAAGCCGTATAGATCTCGTCCATACTCCAAACCGGAAAATCACAAAGTCAATGCCGTTGATCAAGACGATGATGATGAGGAGTATCCTAAGGTATCTGAATACTGTTTTTCCGTTGATATTGGTGGTTTGATGTGTGCTATGCAGGATCTAGGTGAAAAAGCAAGATGGCCCAGGAAGGATACCAAGCAAGGATCCTGGAAAGACAAGACCAAGTGGTGTGCCTTCCATGAAGATTTTGGCCACCTAACAGATGAATGTATAGCACTCCGAAAGGAAATCAGCTATCTACTCAGCAAGGGGCATCTTAAAGAATTGATTGGCAGAAAGAAGATCAAGACTCAGGAAGCCGACAAGGTGCCTCAGAGAGCAGCTTCTCCACCCCAGGATGCCCAGATAATCAACTTCATCTCGGGAGGCTCAGACATCTGCGGCACTTCGTATTCCTCAGCCAAGAAGCATGCTAAGGAGTCCAAATCTGAACAGGGTGACAGACCTGTCCGGACGTCCACCCTAACTCAGGACAAACTTATATCTTTTGATGAGAGTGACCGTTCTCATGTTCAGGATCCTCATCATGATAGTCTTGTGGTTACTTTATATATTGCTAACCATTTTGTTCGCAGGATCCTGATTGATAATGGAAGCTCAGTAAACATAATCCGTCTTGATGTACTAAAAAAGATGGGGATCCCAGAAACTGAAATAGTTGCAAGATCCTCAGTCCTAGTTGGCTTCAGCGGTGAAACTAAAAGCACCGTTGGGGATATCAGGCTACCGGTATATATAGAGGGGGTAAACTCTATGCAAAAATTCTGTGTTATAGATTCTCTCTCTTGTTGCAATATTATTCTTGGCAGGCCATGGATTCACGAGATGAAGGCAGTCCCTTCAACTTATCACCAATGTATCAAGCTTCCTACGCCTTGGGGAGTTGTAAGAATTGAAAGCGACCAGCAGGAAGCTAAGAACTGTTATTCAACTTCGATGAAGAATACCACTAAGGTGACGAAGGGATAGCAATTACAGAAAAAGGCACCTGAAGTGCAGGAGGACAGGGAGCTGGAAGTCAAAGAAGTGCCTCTAGACCCTGGGAATCCTGAAATCAAGGTGCTCGTGGGAACAAGCATCCCAACAAATGTTGAGCAGGAATTACTCCAGCTTCTCAAAGCCAGAACTTCAACTTTCGCCTGGAAGCATGAAGATATGACAGGTATCCCTAAACATGTAATTACTCACAAACTTGGTTTAGATCCTTCTTTCAGGCCTATACAGCAAAAAAGGAGGAAGTTCGCTCCAGAGAAGAATATAATCATCCAAGAGGAAGTCGACAAGCTTCTCAAAACAAAGATGATCAGAGAAGTCAAGTATCCTAGATGGCTAGCAAATGTGGTGGTGGTCCAGAAGAAGAATGGAAAGTGGAGAGTTTGTGTCGATTACACAGACTTGAACAAAGCCTGTCCTAAGGATCCGTTTCCACTTCCCCATATTGATGCTATGGTGGATGCCACGGCTGGTCACGAGATGCTCACCTTCATGGATGCTTCAGCAGGATTCCAACAAATTCAGATGGAACCATGCGATCAGGAGCATACGGCATTTATGACTCCAACAGGTATATATTGTTACACTGCTATGCCCTTTGGTTTAAGAAATGCAGGTGCCACCTACCAGAGGCTCGTCAATATGATGTTCAAAGAGCAACTGGGGGACACGATGGAAGTCTACATAGATGACATGGTAGTGAAATCCAAAAAAGCTGAAGATCATGTCAGGGATCTCCAAACGGCCTTCGATATCATTGATCAGTATAACATGAAGCTCAACCCCTCTAAGTGCCACTTTGGGGTGCGAGCTGGAAAATTCCTAGGTTACATGGTTACCGAAAGAGGGATCGAAGCAAGTCCAGAGCAGATCAAAGCGATCCTAAATTTGAAGTCCCCATCGAATGTTAAAGAAGTACAAAGGTTGACAGGGAGAATCGCAGCACTCAACAGGTTCATTTCAAGATCCTCAGAAAAAAGTAAGGATTTCTATGATATCCTGAGGAAAAACAAGAAGTTCGAGTGGACTGAGAAGCATGAAGAAGCTCTGAAGTGCCTAAAAGACTACCTGTCAGCAGCCCCGTTGTTAATGAAACCAGAAGATGGGGAGCCACTATATTTATATCTCGCTGTTTCCGGAAGCTCAATCAGTGCAGTCTTGGTAAAAAACCATCAAGGTCAGCAGCATCCGGTATATTATGTAAGTAAAACTCTGCTAGATGCAGAATCCAGGTATTCTCACCTTGAAAAGTTAATTCTAGCTCTTATAATGGCTTCCACTAAACTTAGACATTATTTTGAAACCCATACTATAATTGTGATGTCTAACTATCCTATCAAGGCAGTTCTCAGGAAGCCGGAAATGTCAGGGAGGATGGCTAAGTGGGCAGTCAAACTGAGTGCCTACGACATCAAATATGAACCAAGAACAGCAATCAAGTCCCAAGCATTAGCTGACTTTGTGGCGGATTTCAGCAGTGACATTGAACCAGAAGTCGAAAAGGAAGTCCAGCAGCTTGAGAAGCTCAAGGAAGACTGGATCCTCTATACCGACGGCTCCTCAAATGTCAGAGGAACAGGGCTGGGAATCCTGCTAAAATCGCCACAGGGGGACATAATACCTCTATCCATATCCTGTGAATTCCAGGCTACCAACAATGAAGCTGAATATGAGGCTTTAATTGCTGGATTACAGCTGGCTAAGGATATGGGAATCCTATCTATACAAGTGTTTGTTGATTCTCTCTTATTAACTAACCAATTTAATGGCTCTTATGCAGTGAGAGGGGAGAATCTGATCAAATATCTTGAAATTGTTAAAAAATTGTCTCTATTTTTCGAAAATTTTAGCATTTCCCAGGTACCAAGAGAAGATAATGCAGAAGCCGATGCCTTGGCAAACTTGGCTTCATCGCTCAGGATCCCTGAGGATGTCAAAATTCCAATAACTCACATCTTGACGCCAGCGATAGCTCTACAGGAAGCTCAGGCTGTTGACGATAATGCAGGCGCAGATGTTGAGAATCCTGAAGATGCTCAAGAATCCTGGACCTACCCGATCCGGAAGTATCTCAAAGATGGGGAGATTCCCAAGGGCGAAAACCCCAGAGCTTTTCGCACAAAGGTAGTACCCTATACTATAATTGATAATATCCTATATAAAAGATCTCTTGCAGGTGTCTACTTAAGGTGCTTAGAGAAGTCAGAAGCTCTAGAGGTGCTTGAAGACATCCACAGTGGAGATTGTGGGAACCATACCGGGGGCAGGGCACTGTTCTCTAAAGTTCTCAGGTTCGGATATTATTGGCCAACTATGAAGAAGGATGCTGCGAGCTTCTCACAGAAATGCGATGCTTGTCAAAGGCATGGCAATATCCTCCATCAACCCGCTGAGCATCTGCATCCTATAGTATCCCCATGGCCATTCATGAAGTGGGGCATGGATATTGTGGGTAAGCTGCCAAAGGCTCCCGGAGGAAAAGTGTTTATGCTTGCCATGACGGATTACTTTTCCAAATGGATTGAAGCAGAAGCCTATGTTCAAGTAAGAGAGAAAGAAGTGATATCCTTCATCAAGAGGAACATCCTCACTAGATTTGGGATTCCGGCAGAAATCATATGCGATAATGGCTCCCAGTTTATAGGCAAGAGAACAACAAGCTTTTGTGAAAGCTGGGGCATCAAGATGATCACTTCAACACCTGTCCACCCTCAGGCTAATGGGCAGGCAGAATCCAGCAATAAAATCATCATCAACAATCTTAAGAAGAAGTTGGGCTCCAAGAAAGGTAAATGGGCTGAGGAGCTGCCATTTGTCCTTTGGGCAGATAGAACTACACCTAAAAATGCTACTGGCCAAACGCCATTCTCGTTAGTATTTGGGGCAGAAGCTGTGATTCCTACAGAAATGGTACTCCCAACAGCCAGAGTCAATTGCCAAGATCCTGAAACCAACAGCCAGAATCTCCTTCAGGATCTCGAAACAGTTGAGGAGCTCAGAGATATGGCCAGAATCCGAATGGCGTCTTATCAACAGCGGATAGCGAAATCTTATAACAAGAACACCAGGCTGAGAAGATTCCAAGTAGGTGACTTGGTCTTGAGGAAAGCTTTTCAGAATACTACCAATCCTGCTGATGGGAAGTTGGCACCCAAGTGGGAAGGCCCTTACCTTATAGATTCTGAAGAAGGAAAGGGGGCATATCGTCTGATAAATATGGAAGGAGAACCTCTGCCAAGAGCTTGGAATGCTGTCCACCTTAAAGCGTATTTTATGTGAGAATCCCATTGAGAATCTCAGGTAGAATCCCAAGGATCCTCACTGTATAAATAATCCAAGGTACGTATACTAATCCTATTTCAATTTATTCTTATTATTTTTATGATTCATTACTGACTTAAGCATCGGAGTGGTGTTAGCTAAGCTAACACCCACCCCTCACCAAGCATTGAGTGTTTTGCAGAATTTGAGAATCCTAGAGAAATTTGGGTATATCCCCAGTTAGAGGTTGGCCACCTCTCCTACGTTTAAGGTGTCCCGCACACCTTCTAAGGTTTGAGAGGCTGACTCCTCTCCTAAGTTTGGGTAATCGCCAGTAGCGCACGACCCTCGCCAGTAGCGCACGTTGTCCCCCAGTATGCTAAAGGTGGCCGGACCAGTCCACTCCAGGGGTGGCTGACAATCTTGTCATTGGAGGCTGCTGGGAGGATTCTCAAGGTTTATAACACTGACGTGTTATCTAAGGTTTTGGCATTATCATGTCACATACGTATGGGCTTGTCCCCAGTTTTGGCTTAGTCCCAAGTTTATCGGGCTTGTCCCCAGTTTTGGCTTAGTCCCAAGAATCCCGGGTTTATCCCCAGCTTATTTTTAACTTGTTTACTCTCGGAAGTATTAGCTTCGGCCGGAGGCCAAGAAGCTTCTCAAAATTGTTTCAGGTTTTGGAGGAAACTGAGACAAGTGCTGAGAAAAGTGTATTCAGGATTCCCGTAGGAATCCCAAATCAGGTGAAAGAAGATATGATTGTTTGAAATCGGAAAATCGACTAAGGTAAAATTCAAAGGTCAGTTTTTACTGTTTAATCTTGAAGACTAACCTATTATGTTATTTAAGTCTCGAATGGTTTTCCAACATACAAGTCATTTTTTACTAATTTTTGTAAACCAATCCTATTTATGGAAATTTCAACACAAATCACAACATGAGAAGCCAAAAGATACTAATATTATTGATAATTACGGAAGGTTGTGAGTTGTGGACTTACTATCACTTGATACTTGACAGTTCGTACCGATAATTCATCATGTGGTTTTGGCTATCACTCGGTCTTGATACGGCGTCCCGTATATCGTACTATAATTGCAACTAATTGCAATACGATTACCGTTCTAGTGATGATGCCACGAACGTCCGATATACCTTTAAGTGATTTCACTACCACACGGACTTAATCACCACTCTGTAGAGTTACCAGAAGGAATTTCTCTGACATCAAACCATAGGAACCATCTGTCACTTCCCGATCAGCATTCTTTTCCCATCACCCTCACTTGGTGAAACATGCGGAATTAATCAGCCTCACCTTCGTAGGTTTACTGATAATCTGACCTAGTAACTGATTCCTATAGTTGCGACAAGTCACAAATTTGACGAGTCATTCTCATGAATCAGATTCTCAGAAGAGAAGTTGCAGGACTTCATGTTAAGGAACCGACTCAAAACATATGCCCTATCACAGGGAATGTTGTGGCCTTATAGGAACACATCCAATAATTAGCCATCGGCCCTGTCACATCGAACCTTATATGCGTCTTAACGCAAAGGTCACTTCAATACATCCAGAGGGACCTAACTTAGGTCTATCACATAAGTTGTGTAGCACAATTACACAACAGAATATACGAAATGATAACGCATCAAAGTATTGCAATAGGTTTCATACCATACGGACCGACACGCCAACTTCACAGTATCCTGGTCATACCAAGCTACTCATAGCTTATTATTACAGTTCCATTAATGGAAACACAGAGGAGTCCTTTTGACTAAAAGTCAATCACATGGACTCACCGATTCGATTCGATCTATCAAGATCACCAGTTCCCAAGGATACTTAAAGCGCTTGTCAAGGGTCCTCATCATTACGATAATCACACATTCAGAGATAATCAGACATACAAATACTATAATCGCATGAGGTTTTCAGTATCAAACAAGTAGTCTATACTACTAATCAATTTCAATATGCTTATACTCATATTCCATCACGGTTCCAGGTTCATCGGTTATCAAGATACTCAACTTTTCGAGTATAGTATATAATCTGACTTCACCATTAATGGTGACTCAAGATGTCTTTCACCAATTCAATCTTTCATTACAAGTTAACCGGCTACACTAGCCAAGGGCATCATACACCTCGCTAGATGAACCGTTATAGACGATCAATCATTTCCAGCCTGAAGGATCCAATCCCAACAAGTCATGCATCGCAAATACACAACCTGACATCGAACATAAATGCCTCGTAGTTGGTTCCAAACGCACCAACGGTCGTGCCAATTCCATAACTTTAATAGCTACTCATAGCTATCTCTGTGTGTCCCTCTCTGGAGACACAATATCTTTGCTCACATAATTGAGATATACATACCGACCTTTACCCGTACATACCTATTCAAGGTTTGGTTCACAAAGGACATTATGTCTTGCTCCGAATATCCCGTCACGACCACACGAAACCAGAAGAGATTATTGGGTAACTAGTGGAACACAACTTCACTTTACGTTAAACATCCCCTACTCTTAAATCATCACAAGTCCTAGTCGGATTGATTAGGCAATATGGATATATAAAACCAAATAATGTTTCTGTCTCTCCCCTCCTTTGCGTTCAGCAAAGGATTAAAATATATATATCCATGGTACGTGTTAAGTTTATCAATCTCACGAATTCATCGGTTCAATCTAGTCCACCTGGACCAACATATCATTAGCCTACACTCTTTAGAATGTCGTCTCTAATCTCCTTTTGACATGTGTCAAGGGTTCAGGGTAATTATTCACATGGAGTGTCACATTACTCCTAATCGCCAGTCCATTTTCTCTAAAGGACTTATGTCATTGCCGTCAACACTAGCTCACCAATCATCATAAACATGTGGTCTCTATACCTACCTTCCACACTTCCTGATTCAGGCGCCGTAAACCATCATGCCCAAGGTGTTTATATATAGGGCTTACCGCAGCTATCCCACCACACCTCGGACATAATGATAAATGCACCATTACCTAAAATATGCACGTTCTCATACACAAGTTGTAACCTTTGGGTCGCTGCCCTTTGGTAGCATGCAAGCAATACTCGCATCAGTTACTCTCATATATTCTAGTATGTCCACCATTCTCACCTGGCTTTGTATAATTCTATACATCGCCACCAACTAAATGGTTTCATCAAAACCTGCCTTCACCATTCCAGGTAATGTTCCAAACATTTTTCATCCTTAGGTCACACTCTGTAGTAATTTTACTACTGGACCTTGCTATCTCGCACCATGACTCCTTCTCTGAATCATTGAACGAACCGACATCAAAATGTCTTTCGTAGAATTAAATCTATCATGACAGTCGTTGTCAAGTTCCTTAAACCCTGTTGGCTTAAGCAATAGATTTAACAAGAATTTTAATTTCGGACAATCCACGTTTCCGTCGGGAAAACTAGCCGTATGGTTCTTTGCTAACCAATTAGCTCCAGGATTATCATCCGAATTTAGAATATAAGTACAATTATCAGACAAACGCACGAAGTTAACGTCGATCTCAACGCCTGAGATTTACGTGACAGTTACTTGTGTGATAATTCTCCACGAAAATCGAGATACTTACTTGTCTCAGCTTCCAAGCCTTTGCACTTTAACTATTACTCACACAAGTATGGAGACGGTACGAATCAAAATACCGTACATTAGGATAGAAGCAGGGTACTCTCACCGATGGTGCCACCACTGCCGATTCAAATTAATAAGATCAATCAAAATGGTCGTGCGACTAACGGGAAAATCTCATCAACTAAGCAAGGCTGATGGTTCGAAGTGATCAGATCACGAGTCCGATATGACCTGAAAGTAACAACTTTACACAAGTGAGATTTCAAAATAATCATTAGTACATATAATGTCGTCCGCGTCGTAAGGAGAGGTAAGGAAGAATAAGAAGAATTTGTCGTCATCTGCTGCTGCTTCACATCTTGTCGCCGTCTGAATGAATTGTTGTCTCCATTGCTTCGCCATGCTGAGTAGAGATAATTAGCGTCGTCGTGTCGTCGTGGGTAGTTGTCGTCCGTTGAGCTCCGCTTTGTCTTGAAAATCTTCATTACGTCCGCCTTAATCGTTTTGGTCTTCAGTTGCAATCCACTTCATCTAACTACTCTTAGTCCATGCAGGCGAGAGTTTCTAGTTAGATAACTCCAGTCCTATGAGTGTTTTCACTCCTTTGTCTACAATCTTGCTGGCAACAACTTTCGATATCGAATAAAGAGATAACCGAAATACTACATTAGCAAGTAACACATGTAATATTGAATAGGCAATTAAAATATGCATCTATGACGTGGAATCAGTTTCCTTTTACGTTTCACGACGTCTCAAGGAACACGTTTATCAGAGTTGGGGTACTCTTCATGTCTCCCGGAATATCACATCGGGAGCCCTCATAATCAGAATCAGTGCAGTATTATGACTACGAGTAAAAATCGAAAACATACGGAATCCTAAACGAATCCTATCATGTAGGCAAATGCTTAGACTCCTAAGTTTCCTCGATCTAGGTACATCATAAAAATCGTACACAAATAAACATGGAAAACGATGTGACAAAGGGAAGAATTCCAAGAGAAATGAAATCAACACAAATCACATGAACGGACATATCAAGATGAAGAATTGGCATAGAATTCAAACACAGGTAATACCGATGCACACTTAGGGTACCGTACCCTAATTCACACAAAGGACGATGTGTCCTATTACACTTTTGCACACAAATGAAAAATGAAATACTTGGACACCAATTGGGAAGACTATCAGCATCCATGTGTCTGCTAGGGTTCGTCAAGTCTCGGTGTACCTGTGGGTAGCAATGGCAGTCTGCAGCCTGTAACTACTACCGACCTTACACTTTACCTTTGATATTCCCCTAACACACAAACTTCCGCCTAAGCCAGACACTTAAACAAAATAAGATGACTATCAGCATTCATATGTCTACTAGGGTTCGCCGAGTCTTAGTGCACCTGTGGGTGGGAATGACAGTTTGCAAGGCTGTAACTACCACCGACCTTACACTAAACCTCGACTACTCCCTAATACACAGACTTCCGCCTAAGTCCTAGACTTAGCACCGTGCTTAGTCCCAGAGTCCTTACAGGCTCAAGCTTAGGGGTTCTAAGAGACTCCAATCTGCTGGAACCTTTGGCTCTGATACCAACCTGTAACACCCCCCTCCGCCGCCCCCTGCCAGGTGCGGGGGAGGGTGTGGGACCGGCTGTCCGTATCAGTTTACTCGGCATCAACAACAGAATAAAACATACAACAACACGGACGTCCAGTCCTCACATTGAAACCTTAGGCCGGCTCTTGATGGAGGATGCACAAAGCACCTCTTGCCGACCTAATAGAATCGGGAGCCCCGGATAGACCCAGGACTGAACAAACAAATGAAACATATATCAAGGAATTGTAGTCATAACATGCACTGAACAACATTCATACATTAATTTCATTGTATAGGCTCTATTAGCAGCCACAACTAGTACCCCAATGTTCCTGTACAGATACATCATCACCTGCACACACTTGCCTGCAACATAAGTCAACACAATGTCAACAACAAACGTTGTTGGTGAGTCGTAACTACCATCATCACATTAACAGTTATTAACACATTCAGTTCATAAATCTATCATGTCGCACCCAAGGTCAAACTTCATGTACTCTACGGGCACGTTGCGCTTGGCCGTACACCCTCTGCGAGTAGAAATTTAGATTCAACATATAAGGACATATTCCCCCTAGTTACCTAATACTAGAGGATCCGGATGAATATGGATCGTTCAACTATAACGGCCGCTATAATCCCTTATATGCCTAGTGGCTCAACCTTAATGACCAGAAAGTATATGATAACCCACACAGGGCATCTCCAAACTCACAGTGTTTGACATGAATAAATTCATAACAAATATAACAGATACATCATAGCAGAAATGTGATCTTAAACAGTTAATTCAATGAGAGAAGTCAGAGGACTCACAGATCTTCGAAATACCAAGTCATACGGATAGGATTGCGTACAATCCACAGATGTCACAGATGCAATTGCCTAGACAAGGCTTAACATCATGTTAAGCTTGGAGAATCCAATAACCTAAACAAGTATAGGTACACTTAAGTTTAACACAGTAATAATACTGGTTAGGCTCGGTTGTGCTCCGTGCCTTAAACGATACGATACGCCCGCAGGTTGAGGTCCCAATACAACAGGATGTCCCAATACAGTCGTATGGCCTAAACCCGGTTACGATCGTAATTATCTGTCAATCTCTAATTAAACAGTTCCCCGACACGGTCGTATGCCTTTAATGGTAATACCCAACGTATCACTCGAGTCTCGATCGGATTATGTTTTATAATACTTCAAGGGTTATATAAAATCATAACTTATGTATATATATCAATCTATTTATCATTTACATAAAATCTTAGCTTTTACATAAAATCATATCTTATGTATACTTCAAATGTTATATCTGTTTCACATAAAATCATAGTTGTTATGCATGAGTTTACTTGTTCCTATTTCACATAAAATCATGATATTATTTACATGATATCATAGATTTTATATATATATATATCTATCCATCTTATAGTTCACATGAAATTATAAATTGTTAATATTAATTCATAATATTACTTCACATAAAATCATAGGTTTTATATATATATTTATCCGTTTTGTAGTTTACATGAAATCATAACTTCTATTAACATAAAACATACCTTCATTTATATAAACTTACATAAAATGATAAGTTTTCCTCACATGAAATCATAGTATTTATTACATAAAATCATGGTTTATGTATATAATCTCTAAGACCGGTTAATATATGTATTTACAGAATATCCCGTTTTTGGTTGATCTTGATTTATATAAAATCATACCTTTCATAAATCAAGGCTTTGTTAACATAAGATCATAACTTTGTTAATCATGAAATCTTAAGTTTATTACATAAAATCATAATAAGGCTTTATATATATTTTTCTTGTTATCAATGTTTTATAAACAATAATACTTCTATTTGACAGAACGTTCCTCACACGACGTATACAATACTACTAAAACAATAACAAGATAGCGAACATGGTTATACCTCCGGTCGGTACGCAGACTCGAACCCGGTTAACCGAAAATGCTAAACACATCCGAATTCGACGAGCAAGTAGTCCATTCCATGTAGAATTTCGCCACGAGGAATAATATGATATTAGATTTCAGATTTGACCTTGTTTGACCCCTCAAAAATGTTGACCAGATTCGTCACGGGTTTGGCCCGGTTGACTTTCTTTGACTTTCTTGACCCGACACCAAAAATGATGAATAAGTAGTCTATCCCGCAAGATTTTTCGTCACGAACAATACTGTAAGCTCGGTTTTCTGATTTGGCCGCATTTGCCTCGAGATATATGTTGACCAGCTTGTTTACCGAGTCGACTTGGTTGACTCGGTACGGAGTTAACTCAAATCAATCCCAAACCACCTCTAACTCATCCAAACACCATCCACAAGCATTTCTATAGACAAAATAACCAACCACCACCACGACTACAATCTGACCAGCGGCCGGAGGCCATGGCCGCCGCCGGTCGAGCTGCCACCGTCGCGAAACACCATAATCATCATCATAACATCATCAAACAACTCAGATCTGTACATGCATGAATAGATCGGGGCTTAAAACAGGAAATGAACTCGAAAAATAAAGGGAACAGAGAATAGAAACTAACCACCACCGGAGGAGACGAGAGGGGGGCGGCACCGCCGCCGCTGGGCTGCCGAATCGCGGCTGCCGCTGCCGCTGTGGTGGTTTCTGACGGTGTTCGAGATCGGAGACAAGCTCAGGAACAACAGGGAAGGTCGCCGGAGTCGCAAACGGGTACAAAGGGGCGCCGCCCTCGCCCTCAGCGGCGGAACCCTAGTCGCCGCCTCCGCCGTTTCTGTTGCTGCTGCGCCGATCTGGGAGACAACAGGAGAGAGAGAGGGAG
>JBCNJP010003780.1:0-12214 GCA_039602395.1 Deinandra increscens subsp. villosa | reverse complement strand
TGGTTGCCTATAAATAAGCAACTAGGGATTAGGGTTTCGTGCTCCTAATCCCTTGCGCCACTTTCGCCGTCGCGCTCTCCCTCCCCTCATCGATCTCTCTCTCCCGCCGGCTCCCTTCCACGACGAAGCTTTAGTCGCCGGTGATTATTTCGTCGCCCCTTCCGACGAACATCGAAGCCACAAGCGACCTTCACCCGAGAACGAAGCCGCCGCCGCCACCTCCTAGGAGGACCGCCGCCGTCGCCACCCTCACCGCCGCCGCCGCCTCTGCCGCCGCCGCCGCCGTCGCCCCACCTCTTCTTAGGGCCGACACCATCAAACCCTAGATCGCCGTCGCGATCTAGCGTATCTCCGTTTTCGTGCGACACCATAACCACTCGCCTTGTCGTCGTCGTTACGATATCGCGAGTGCGAGCTTTGTCGCCATAATCGTTCATCCGTCTAGGCTAAACCCTAGACGTCGTCATAGTCTTTATTCGTTGGTGCTCGATTGTCGCCACCATAGACCGAATCGTTGCAGTTTTCAACGAATCGGTTAAAGACGGTTTTGGCGATTTGCTAAACGATTTGATCCGAACGTCGGATCGGTTATTCCGTGAAAACCTAGCGTCGTCACGTTGTTCCTCGGTGTCTCTAGCGTTTGTTAGATCACCGCGAAGGTATATCTAAACTCCATTTTAGTTTAGATGTTTTATTTCGATTAAATATAATCGTTGTTATTTTCGCGCTAAAATGTTTACCGCGAAATGGTGTTTGCGTGATTAATCATTTTGGTGATCGTGATCCTGTTGACACGATTTCGACACCAACGGTTTACGCGTCTTAAATTTAGTAAAATTTATTTTTTCCGCTGCGTAAACGGATTACCGGTTTAATCCGTTTTAACTCTTAATTTACTAAACCCGGTCGGTAATGTTTTAATTAAACGGTCAAGTTTTTTTTTTAACGTCACCGGGCACCCGTATACCACTGTCGAAACCCAACAGTGGTATCAGAGCCTTGATCACCACACGCAAACCCTAACCGGTCGGTTTTAAACCGGTGGATTTCGCGAACTGGGGTTAAAACCCGAAAGTCGCGAAAGTTATACGAATTGCTTTTCCAAATGATTGGTCGATTTAATTCCACCAATCGTTTTCAATTCGTTAATTGATTGTTTAAAACACGCATATTCGGCTCGACCCATATTATGGCTCTTATTGGTTATCGTATTTTGGTTTGGCCCATTTTGGCCCATTCATGTCTTGGTTTTGGTTTGGCCCACTTGTTTCTGGGTTCAAAAGTTGTATCGTAAATAAATTAGGATTTATTTATTTTCTCGTATAAGCTAACCTTCGCCTTGGACGAACGTTACGAGCTTGTGATACGACAACCCCATCGTGGCGATTGTTCTTGCAACGATCCCTAGCATGGCAAGTATCCCTGACCTAAAGACAGACGTACACCAATTGTAACGTGGGAGCTTGTCGAAGCTAGTGGGAGCATTGGAGTCGACCGGATGCTTGTTTCCATCCCTATGGTTGATTTTAATTTTACGTCCTATGACCTTCTTCGATATTGTCATAAGGCTCTGACAATATCGAAACCTCCTAAAGCCGAATGTGTGTCTGTTTGCATGTGCGTTTTGGTTGCTTGTCTTAAACTGTTTAACACGCCAACTAAAACTCCAAACTAAGTTTTAATCGGTTAAAACTGTTTTACAATCAATTGGTTCGAGTCCTAATATTTACTAAGACTCGATATTTCATAACCAATTTTATTCGACTATGAACTCGAATTTTTCGATCTTTAAATATCGAACTTTTAATAATTGGTTACTGCCTCGCGACGCGTAGTCTTTAATAAGGAGGTTATTAAATTGACTGTCCCGAGTGAGATAGGGTTCTTAGCTTAGTCAAACGTTTAATTAATTAAAACACTGACTAATTAATCCTATCTGGTAAGCCGCAAAACGGATAGATTATGCCATCCTAGTCAAGTCTAACTTGGAACATATTTACCGATGCATCAGTGTTGGAGTATTTCAACACCGCACTTGGTGTTCAGGGTATCTTCCAAGGTGTGTGCATTGGAGTATTTCAACACCGTGCATGCACACTGACCACTGAGGACATCTATCATTTTCTTTACGAGTACCTTGTATCGGAGTATTTCAACACCGTACATCTGGTCATTCGTAGACAAAATTGGCATGGATGACGCTAAACGTATTTCGCGAACTGCTATAAGGGTTGGTATCTTTGATGGAACTGCAAAGCGGATCGTAGAGAACAGATGGTGGTTCAACAACGTACAAAGCTCATTCAGGTTTGATCTGCTGCTACCGTAAGTGGACTAATGGTTCATGCCTAGGGGAAGATTGTTGGGCTAGATTTATTTAAGGCATGAACATTAGTATTGGGCTTAGATTAGTTTAATTATAGGCCATGTGGGCCATTTAGATGTTTATGATTGGGCTCATTTCAGTTTATGATTGGCCATGTTTGTACATGAGGTGGTATATATACCACCTCAAGTTTTCGTTAATGGTAAGCTTGCATATTAAGTATTTACGATTTCTTCTTGAAGAGAGTGTTTACGATCAGCTGATTCATCAAGCTTCATAGTAGCCGATTTCCATTCAAGACTTCATCTTTTTTAAAGATCTAGTCTATTCTTCTACTATTTTCTTGAATCGATCTTTCACGAGGATTCCGCACTCGTGTTTGATTAAGTATATCGTGTGTTTGGGAGATTTCCGGACCTACAGCCACCCAACCTGAAAACCTTGAGCATGACCCACTGTCTGCTCAACATCAAAGCCAAGGGTTAAGCCATATTGCTGATGATCTCTCAATTGAGACCTCATCTTCTATTAGATTGGATGTACAACCCTCATCCCTCTTGTTTACCTCCATAGACCTAAACCTAGATCTACCTGTGAATGATGAAGAAACTGATCTAAATCCAAATGACAATCTCTTCTCATCAACCTCACCTCATGAAGATGATTGGATGGATATTGATTATGTTTCTCCTAACCCCCATTCACCCACTAAGGAGTTGAACATCAGGAGTGATGAAGATGTTCATGTAGAAAGGGCTGCTACTACAATTGGTTCCCCACTAGAACAATTGGACAGTAGTAACATATTTAAGACCCAATCTATGGCAACCATCAGCCAGTTTGAACCAAAGGAACCAGAAATGGAACCTAAGGCAACAACTTTGCTTGCAGGGAATCCCAGGAGCCAAGACAACCAGGGTGTTGAGCTTGATCAAGCTAGGCTTGATGGCTCTTCTTCGCCCAAGGATACTGAGAAATCAGTTGAGGGCAGTGCTTTACTTAAGGAATTGACGGCTAATCAAACTGAATTGCAGAAACAGATGCAATCCCTGCTTCACACTATTCAATAGCAGGACACCTTGATTGAAAGGCTTAAGCAGGAGAAGGTTAGTGCATCAAACCCAATTGGTGAAGTTGTTGCTACCAAAAAGGGGGAGAAAACTAGCTCTTCAACACCTTTTTAGAACATTTCTGCTAGAAACAAGCCAACTGAAGACTCTGCTAGCTCCAGTGAAATTGATTTTGATCCCAATGAGAGGTTACCTGAGAAGATGAAGACAAAGCTATTCAAAATCTGTGGAATTAAGCCCTTCAACCCAATAGAAGGTCTGCTTAATGTTCACATGGATCAGCTGATGCAGGTAGCACCTGAAGAATGTAAAGTCAATCACATGGAATTCCTAAGATTCATGATGGCTGCTTCAGGTGCTCACCCTCAAAACATTGGAGAAGTCAGAAACTTCATATCTGAGGTCTACTTGGCTAAGGAGCAAGAGTACCTTCAAACAGGTGTAGAACAGTTTGAGGCTGAAGGAGGAGAAAGAAGTGAAGAACAGGTTGATACACCTGAAAGTAAACCAGTGGAAGATGTGACTCAACAAGAAGACCTATTTGACATAGAGGTGACTGAAGCTTTACTGCACCTAAAGAGTCCTACATCTTCTGCAGCAAAGGTTGTAACAGAGGGAATTCCAAAGGACGTTATTCCGGAGGAATTTGCCTCTAACACTGAAATTCCGAAGGAAGTTACTCCGGAGGAGCAAATCATCACTGATGAAACTCCAAAGGACGTTACTCTGGAAGAATCAACCTTGGCTAAGGAGATTCCGAAGGAAGTTACTCCGGAAGAACTTCTCACCACTGAGAATGTTCCGAAGGAAGTTACTTCGGAAGTTGTTACCAAGGAATTGCCTAAGACTATTTCGGAACCAATTGCTCCGGAAGTCAGTCCTAAGGCAGTTACTTCGGAACTTGGCACTAAGACTATTCCTGAGCAAGTTACCTCGGAAGCCAGTCTAAATGCTACAACTTCACTTCCTGAGTCTTCAAAGCCTGCTAATGGTGATTCTCTTGGTGAGAGAAGCATATCTGGTTTCACTGATATGGAAGATGATAATCAGAGCACAGTTGGTCAAAATGAAGAAATGGACCCTGTTACAAAGGCTCTGATTGATCAATTGGAGAAGGAGAATGTTGAAATACAGAAGAAGTTCCAAGAACAGAAGGAGGCTGCTGTATTTGAAGAACAGAAACAACTGCTCATAGAAGGAGGCATTTATGAGTATGTTATCAATAACTCAGACCTGATGTTCTTTATCAATGGAGCTAGGCTGAGATCAGACCAGTACATAAAAGAAAGGATTGCTAGAGTTGAAGAGCAAGGTCTTTCAGACAAAGTTGAAAAGTACAAAAGGGTCTTAGGGAATGACTACAGGAAAATTCGTATGAAGAGTAATGAAGAAAACAAGATTTTCCTTGGTCAATTCAGTGTAATGCTCAGAAGCAAGGAGTGTTTTACTGATGCATGGGTAAATGAAATGAAGGGTAATGACTTGGTAAATTGGATGTACATGATTCTCACTATTCAAGTTGATGAAGCCAAGAAGTTAAATGTAAAGAGGTATGTTGAGTGTAGTCTTGAGCAGGAGAAGGCACAAGAGAAGCAAGGTACCAGATACCAGAAATTATCTGAGGAAGATGACTTGCTGATTCACAAATGGTACTTCAAGGAAATTCTGATGGAGAACCCTAAAAGAATCAACTCTTGCAAAATGCCAAGACTGAGAACTGAGCTTGATGCCACCAGGAAGAGCCAAATTGAAAAGGAGAGAACTACTGGTGAGAAAAGACCACCAGGTATGTATACTCTGTTTGACTCTCTTCACCCTGAAGGTCTCAGTTATCTCAAAGACAAGAAGAGGAAAGCTCCTGTCTTAGCTGCTCAACAGAAGAAGCCTAGGATCAACATTGTCAAGCAAATGTTTGACACTGTCTCTGATCCTCACCTCTCATTATCATCACAACCCTTCACTTCAACATCACACCCCTCTGCTCCCACATTTCAAACTCCAAGCCAACCAATTCCATCTCCACCATCTTCTCCACCTCCCAAAATTCCAAAGCCTACACAACCTGAGCCTGAATCCTCATCCCAGAAACCTTCATCCACTCAACCCATTCCTCTTTCTTATTCTGGAAGAAAGAAGTCCACGGCTGTCAGAAATCGTTTAGCCAAAAGGAAGAAGATAGCTGTAAGTGAATCTGAAGAAGAGTCCGAACCTTCAGATTCTCCAAAAGCAAATGTTGAAGTCACTCATCCCTGCATGCTAAGGATTAAAGAGCATAAGAGTGAGAACATGTACCACTTCTTCATGAGCAATGGTGAAATAAGAAAGAAGCCTGACTTGAGAATGGATGACTGGGATAAGTTGCATCAAATGGACATCATGGCCATAATGGGAACTCCCAACTATAAGGTATTGTAGAGCTCAAGTTGAAGCATCATGAAGATTCAGACAGAAGAACAGTTTTTGGTAGCAACATCTTAGGGGGAGACTGTTGGGAATGTTTTGCTAGGCAGAAATTCTCTAAGTCAGAGTTCCCCGAAGGAAGTTAGTCCGGAACTTCCTTCACACTAAGTAGTTCCTCCGGAACTTTTCCTAGTGTTACTCCAGAACTTTGACTTATCCCTGGTTGCAAGTTCCAATGCATAAAGATGTCAGAAAGCAGTTTTACTTTACACCATGCTGTACACTGTTCACCAATAGGTCTGCTCAACTGTTCATAGAAGCATGCTTGTACTACAACAACTCTGGAGTAGATATCATTTGTATATTTATCCTAGGAGCTAAAAGGATATAAAATAATATCTTTTATTTCCTCCTTGCACTATATATATTAGTTGTATTTCCTTTGTTTCTTGTTGATCGACTCTCTCTCATGTTCATCAGCTGTAACTCTTTGTAAACATTGTGAAGTAATAATATAGTAGTGCTTGGAATTGATATCTTGTGTTTTATCTACTTTACTTCTTGTTTACCAGTTACTGTTTCGATCAAACCATTTCAAACATTAACACAAACAAGTCTGATTCCGCCTTTCTTGTTTGACACCTTTGGTAACTTGTTTGGTTAGTTGATCCTAACCACGATCCTACACTAACTCTCTCTTTTCATCTAACAACTTCTCCATATCAACTTGATACGCTGCAATCTTAGCAGCAGATTCTTCAACATCCTTTGTGAGAAGATCAAGCTTGATTTTTGACTTATCAAAGAGATTCCGAAAATCATTCGCATCATCTTCTGCCTCATCTTTCCATTTCTTGACCTCGTTCACCAATTCATCTTTTTTCTTTCAGTAACGTCTCATTCTTTGCTTCAAACATTCTTACTTCTTCTTTGACAAAATTAAGAAATTCATTAAGCATGGTCACTTCCTTCAATAAAGAATCATTTTTCAACATAAATTTATTCTCATTGCTTTTAGATACCTTCAATTCTTCCTACACCAACTTGAGTGCATCAGAAATCTTGTGAATTTCATTTAATAATGAAACATTTCCACTCAACAAACTTTCCATATTTTCAGTGGATTCATAGGAACTTGGTTCTGAACTTGTATTTGAACTTGTTTCTGAACAATAATCTTCTTGTTGATCATGAGTGACAATTAAAGCAGATGAATCAAAATGTTTTCCCAAATCATACACACCATCATTTTGACTTGTTAAAGTTGTCTTGTTGGAATTACTTGAAGATGGTTCACTAAAACTGGGTTTGCTAACATGTGCTTGTTGACATTCTTTAGCAAAATGTCCAAGCTTTGAACATTTGTAGCATTTCAACTTTGATTTGTCAAAACCCAAATTTCCATTTAATTAGAAGTAGTTCTTCCATGTTTCTTGAAAAACCTTTTTGATCTTTGACCCAACATAGCATATTGCCAAGATATATCTAATTCATTTAGCTGATCATCATCAAGTGCATCAAGATCATCCCTTAAGTTTTGCATCAGCAACATTTTTGATAACCAACCTGAAAGATGATATCAAAGCAGCAATCACTCTAGCATAATCATCCACTGTTTCAGCAGAAAATGTACTCTGATTTGATGAATCTGGAATTCTAAAGCTACAATCCCATGATGAATTATTCTCAGAATTTCCAGAAACATTTCCGATAAAAGCAGTCGGGGGTGCAGAATTCAGACTTGGTTTAGCCTTAGCCGTCATACTAGCAGTATTTTCACCATGATACAATTCTGGATTTTGCAAATTTGCCTTTGACTTGTTGGAATTTAACATTTCCATCTCACGGGCATGAAGTTTACCACTTAGATCATGAAATGTCAACGTGGAAAATTCTTTATCATGTGTAAGCAGCAACACATAATTTTCCCATTTTCTGGCAACGCTTCCATAATCTTTTCTTTTAGCTCTTTATCTGTTTTCTCAATTCCTACAATCTTCAATTCACTGATGATATGTGACAACCTTCAGACAAGAGCCGTGATGCTTTCATTCTCGTAATGCTGGAAATTATCAAACTCCTTACTCAAAACCTTCTTATGACTTTTCTTGTATTGATCATTCCCCTCACACCTTGCTGATAGAGCATCCAACAATTGTTTTGATTTCTTGCATGTACTAAATTGATGTAAAAAAGAACTTTTTTTCTCTATGCGTATACCCAAAATACCACCATTTTTACAAATACAATTACCCCACCTTTTCTAGAAATTTAGGCATATGTTTAAAACATCTCAACGTAATTACTCATATAAAGCACATTCATATTGACTTCTTGGATCATACCTAAAATAAAAAAAATAAACAAAACGTCGACACAACCGCTCTCGTAGAGCTTGCCTAAAATTAACAACATGGGGTCTCTGCGAAACTTTGATCTCATGGAACATATCCATAATAAATAAAAAACATAGGGTCTCTGACCAACTTCGATCTCATGGAACATATCCAAAATCGAAAAACATATGGTCATTGACCAACTTTCTATCTCATGGAACATATCCAAAATCGAAAAACATATGGTCATTGACCAACTTTCGATCTCATGGAACATATCCAAAATCAAAAAACATATGATCATTGATCAACCACTATATACGGAACATATCCAACATCTTATTTTTATTTCATTTCGCCCATACATTTGCGCTTTTTTTACAACTATCATGAAAAATACATGTAACAATAATTTCCTCACGCGTAATACTTCTTAAGGTGAATACCATTCCATGAACGTGGCACCAAATTCCCATCCCCATCTTCTACAACATAAGATCCCTTGCCAAGCACTTCCGAAATCTTGTAGGGCCCTTCCCATTGCAAGCTTAACTTTCCATGCGGAACGAGACATCATTATTTCTCAACACCAGATCCCCCCTTAAACTAGTAAACCTTAGCATGAGAATTATAATACTTTTCCATTTCCGATTTGTATCTACTTTCCCTTATTGCCTCTATCTCCCGTCGTTCCTCCAATATATCTATGTTTCCTTGCAACTTTCGGTCGTTATCCCCTTGCATTAACATTCTCTGAGTAGGGACCCCTAATTCCGCCGGTATCACTGCCTCGGTGCCATATGTCAAACTAAATGGCGTTTCACCATGTCTGGTTTTTGGCATGGTCCTATGAGCCAGTTCATCCACCCATCTGCCACTAGTCTTTTCTAAATGCGTCTTTATTCCCTCCACAAGACTCCTATTCACATGCTCCACCTGTCCATTAGCCTGTAGATATGCAATAGAAGCAAAAACTTGAGTAATCTCCAACTCTTGCACCATTCTTTAAAGGGATTATCAGAGAATTATCTCCTATTATCCGACACGATGTAAAGTGGTAACCCAAACTGACATATGATGTACTCCCACAAATACTTCTTCACATGTTGTCCAGTTATACTTGCAACTGCCTTTGCCTCAACCCATTTAGTAAAATAGTCGACAACCACAATAAAAAATTTAACTCTCCCTGCCGCCTCGGGAAAAGGTCCAACAATATCAATACCCCACTTCTAAAATGGCCAAGCCGACGTAACCGGCACCAACTCATGTTTTGCCTTTAGACTCACATGAGCATGCTTCTGGCATTCATCACATGTCTTCAACTCTTCACTTGTGAACTTGTGCATTCTAGGCCAATAATACAATAGAATAACCAGCTTATTCACCACCATGTGTGGTCCCATATGATTCCCACATATCCCTCTATGCACCTCTTCTATAACACACCTTGCCTCTTCTTCCGTCAACATCTCAATAATGGAACCAGAAAGGTTTTCCTATATAACTCCCCATTTTGCAATTAATATTTCATGGAATTAACTTTAATTTTCTGAGCCTCTCCTTTCCTTCCAGTAGTTCCCCCAAATGCAAACACCGCATAATTGGACCAAACCATGCGTTATCACCAACTTGCACAACCCTAACTTGATCCCTTAACACAGAAGGCTCTTCTAATATCTCAACTCGTATTTCCTTCGCTAAGTGATGAAATGAAGTAGATGCCAATTTACTCAACACATCCGCCTTCTTGTTTTGTCCTTTTGGCAAATGTAATATCTCACATTTTTCAAATGACTCCCTTAAAATCTTCACTTGCTCTAAGTATAATGCCATAGTGGCTCCCTTAGCTTCATACTCACCAGTAACGAATCCATATTCGCCAAAACACTTGTGGCACCCAACTTTTTTACCAACGTTAAACCTGCGTGCAAAAATATAATACGTTTCTCAGCTGAAAAATATCCTACACTCTGGTTACGTCCAAAAAATAGAACCAAAAAGAAATCCTTTGCTCTTGTTAACCTGCCAACAAAGCCTCATATTTAGCCTCATTATTCGAAACATTAGAACCAGACCGTAAAGCGTATGTTAATTCATCACCATCCGGACTTACTATTAAATAAACCTGCAACTTTTTCATGAAAAACCATTAGTCACCATATTATAATAAAACTATACTTAATAACCAACACATTTTTACAATTAAGAAACACAGACCTGCCCCTACTCCTTCACAACTTGTAGAACCGTCCGTAAATAATTTCCATGAACTCTTTTCTTTTTCTGCTGAAGATGTCAAGTCCTTCAAACATATTCGATCATCCCCCATTGGCATTTCTGCCAAAAAAGCAGCCAACACTTGCCCTTTGACTGCTGATCTTGGTTTAAACTGAATATCATACTGACCCAGTTCTACAGCCTACTTCACCATTCTCCCCTAAATTTCCGTTCTCCTTAATACTTGACTTATGGCTGATGAAGTCAATACTTGTACACTATGTACTTAAAAATACCTCCGCAACCGTCGCATCGCCAAAAAGAGTGCCAAGACTAGTTTCTCCAATGGTGGATACCTCAACTCATAGTCTTTTAACACTTTGCTCACATATTAAATAGGGACCTACCCATGATCTCTTTTTGCTATTAATACCGAACTTATTGCCACTTCTGAAACTGCCAAATACATTTGCAATGTTTCACCCACAATCTGGGCAGTTAAAACTGGAAGTGACATTAAAACCTCCTTCAATGCCGAAAAAGCTTCCTCAGCTTGTGGAGGCCAATAAAAATCTGACTTGCCTGCACATTCCTTTTACACTTGCATAAATGGTAAAGATCTTTCCGTAGCCTTGGAAACGAACCTTTGCAAAACCACTAACCTTCCATTCAACACTGAATATCCTTGATGGTAGAGCGAGATGCCATACACAAAATAGCATTAACCCTATCTGGACAAGCCCTGTTCCCATCACAAGACACCATCATCCCTAAAAATATTTCCCGTATCCATACCAAAGAGCACTTCTTTGGATGTAACTTCTTATTAATCACCCTTAGTTTGTCAAATGTTTCGGAAATGTATTTAAACATATCGTCTTCTTCTTAGCTTTTAACAACTATATCATCCACATAAGCCTCCACGTGTCGATCCACTTGGTGTTGAAAGGCCTTGTCCATAAGACGTTGATACGTTTCCCCAACATTTTTTTAATTCGAACGACATCTTTGTATAACAATACATTCCTTTTCCCATAAAGAAAGAGGTTTTCTCCTCACCCCCTTCTGCCATCTGTATCTGATGATACCCTTTATATGCGTCTAAAAAACACTTCCAATGGAACCCCGTAACAAAATCCATCTTTAAATCTATTTCAAGCAGGGGATAACAATCTTTCGGACATGCATTATTGACATCTTAAAGTTAATACACACGCACCACGTCCCATTACTTTTCTTAACCAATACTGGATTTGAAACCCAATCCGGAGATTTAAGTTCACGAAGGATTCCTACTTCCACTAACTTATCCACTTCCAAATTAACCACATTCATCATTTTCACATCCATACCCCTTCTACGCTTCTGTACTGGTTTACTCCCCGGATACAATGCCAACTTATGCTCTGAAAAACTTATTGGAACACCCCTCATATATGTTGGCTCCCACACAAAAAAATCCACGCTTTTCATTAACAACTTATATCATCTATTTCGCCCTTCCGCTGACAACTTATCACCAATCTGCAACCGCTGATCCGGAAACTTAGGATTATTAGCCCACCTATCCTTCTTAATATCATTGAAACTACCCACTACTTCCTATTGCTCGAACCCTACATCACACAATTGCAATTTCAGATCTGGAGACAATGTTGCAATCCCCCTCAAAGTTAGAAATCTAACAATCCCATGCATTACCGAAATTACCGCCCCTTGCCGACTCAAAACAGGATGACCCAAAATTACATTATGAACCGATGCAGCCCTTACCACAAGAAATGTGACATCGAAAGTTTGAACACACAACCCACTTCTAACCACCATTGAGAATGTTACTTCACCCATCGGTCTAACCACTT
>JBCNJP010003779.1:0-23000 GCA_039602395.1 Deinandra increscens subsp. villosa | reverse complement strand
AATCTTGTAGGTTTTGAAAGCTAATTCTGTGATTTCTTCACATCAAACATTTACCCACTAGATTTTAACATACATTCATCTTCTTGATTCATGCATGAAATTAAACCCACTTGTTTTTAGAGATTCATACATGTCAAATGCTTTCAATTCTTAAGAATCATTATCAAAATGGGTTTTGAAGAATCAAGATTCAAGTTTAACAACAAGGTCCTAGAGAGAGAGAGAGTAGAGAGAGAATGCTTCATACTTATGGTTTTGAAATGAAAGAAAGGATGACAACACTCCTAGGCTTGAATCCTTTTGATTTGATCTTTTTGAACTTAACCCCCTTGATTGCTTGCAAATTCTTGGTGTTGGGTGATAGTTTTCGAAAATCTTAGAGAGAGAGAGAGAGACGTGAGGTGTGTATGTGTGTGTCTGTGAGTGTAAGGCTTGTATATATAGGTTGGAAACTTATAATCATTACCTACTTTTGTAGGTATGATTACATCTCATGGAAGTATGCCAAGTAGCACACACTCATGACAAGTGTACAGAGAGAGAGAGAGAGAGAGAGAGACATGAGGTGTGTATGTGTGTGTGTGTGAGTGTAAGGCTTGTATATATAGGTTGGAAACTTATAATCATTACCTACTTTTGTAGGTATGATTACATCTCATGAAAGTATACCAAGTAGCACACACTCATGACATGTGTACACCCTCATGTGCCACCTATATGTATATATATATATATATATATTATAGACTTAGGTGATTAACAGGTATAATACTGACATATCGCGGTATAACTGGTAAATGTTCTGTCATGAAACGTAGAAGTAATTATATGAAAATTACTGAAATAAAACTACGCTCGCAATGGTATAATCCAAAATAATTTTCGCCATACTTGGTTTATCAGTTATTTTACCAGTATTCTTTATCTTTTAGACGGATACCGGGTTGATCATAACTTGATTTGTCACCAACGTTTGTTAACGAAATATTTTTCATAACTCGAATAGGCTTGCTAAAATATAAAACCAAAGGTTTTACTTACCCCAATGAGGTCATGAATCATTCTTGTTTATTTAATTTATATCTTAAGTTAGTACGGATTCTAGTTGAAAAACAAATGCTCAATGATTTATGATCATGATTATAACCCAAATTCGAAAACGGGTTGGGTAGCATACACATGAGTTTGACTGAAGTGTCACACTCATCATTACCTTTTCTCTCTCTTTCAATCACACCAAACCTTAAGTTTTAAGGAATCACCAGCTTTTTCATCAAATATAGGGGTGAACAGCAATTTTTTCTATCTCCTTACTCACAACCACTTACAACTAAACCCCAAATTTTAGGGTTTTACCTAACAATATTATGGGGGTGGGCGGTGAATGCTTTAAGATGCATAATCTAAGTCCCCAAATAGCTCAAGAGAAGCTGGTAGAAAACAGGGGAAAATTGGCCAAATTTTGGCGAAGTATGGGACTGGCCGAAATTGGCCAGATCCCTGGCAAAACAGCTCTAAGCGTATCGCTTGGAGCATATGATGTAGGAGGCGATACATATACAGAACCAAGCGTATCGCTTGGAGACAAGATCATCCTAAGCGATACGCTTGGGAGCCTGAATTTGATTTTGCTTGTTTTTCTTCCTTGTTTGATGTTGTTTATACATTGTTGTGCAATAGAAACTCACTATTGAAATTGAGTATGTTGCATGTAAGTGGAACGTCTAATGGATGCTTGTCAGGCGGATGGAGAACCGATCACATGAAGACCAAAGTTCTCATTCCGTATTTTGTGTTTATAAAAACATTGTTAATGTTGAAAAAACAAATTTTGGATGTCAAACTTAGTAATGGTATATTTTGTAAATGTAACACTAGTACAAAAATAGGCTACGGTGACACACAATCCGTCAGATTCGTGTGACACTTTTTTAGTGTTTTGTGACCGTATGTACGTGTCAAAAATCTGGGTGTGTTACGGTGACGTTTTTAGAGTGTCGTGTCACCATTGCTTTCATGATCTGATCCTTTGGTGACACTAAATATATGGTATGTGACAAAGAATAGTCACACTTTAAAGTAACATGACCACAAGTCACCATTTGGTCACAACACATCGTGTGTGATTAATTCTATATTACTTATATGAGACTATAGATAACAATATGGTCACGTATATTTATGTCTTATGTGACTATATAATGGAGCACATTCAGTGACATAAAAAACATGTAGCTAAATGTAAAACATAGTGACATTAAACATTTGTTTTGTGTGACTATAGCTCGACACAATAAATATGTGTGTCACCATATGTTAAAGTTTACGATCACAGTTCCAAATTCCATGTGTCACTAATGGTCATGAGAATCGTAAACAACATGTGATTAGAAGTAATAAGTTGTCATCTTTCAATTTGTGTGTGTGACAAGTTATAAATTATTGTCATGGTAAATCAAGAAAAACATGTGATGAGACGTAATATATGGTTATTGTTAAATATATATTAGATGAGACTGTTAAGGAACCTTTAGTGTCACCTTTTCAAATCTAGTATGTGACCATTTATATGTGTTAGTCATGGTAAATGTAAAAAACCAGGTGACCATTTGCAACATATGGTGATTGTTCTCTCTTTTTTTTATGTGTGGGTATTGTGTTATTTTAGTGACACACAATTAATTAAAGAATTATACTCTTATTTGTGTTACCAAATGTTTAAGTTTATGATCACAGTTTCAAGTTCGATGTGTCACTACTGATAACCAATGGTCATTAAAGTTGTAAACAACATGTGAGTAGAGTAAGCAAATGGTAATCTTTCAATTTGGATGTGTGACAAATTATATGTTATTGTCATGGTCAATGAACAAAACACGTGACTTGATGTAACAAAAAGCCTTCTATAGGTTTTTTTAACCTCTTCACAACACGCACATACATAAGTAACATGATAAATGAAAACCAAATTTAACAATACTATGCAAAACCTACCATTCATTAACTGAAATTAAAATAACATAAACCGACAATGTTAAATCTCATTACAAATGTTCAATTTCTGAAAAGTACCTAGCTTAAAGTTTTAGAAACTTTCAACCCATTCCGCTTATACACAACAATGTAAAACAAAGAGTTAGCTGGAGACTCTTGAAACACCACAATGTCTCCTTCAAATAGCGGGACATCTTTAACCACTTTTCTCCAACCTCTTTGAAAAAACAACCTTCCGTATGATTTGGCAAGTTCAACCTCCCACTCACGACCCTCAAAACCAATAATGGTCGCCCTATTCTTCATCTCTAGAGTTTGAAACCTCTCAGCGAAAAATAAATCTGGCAACAACTATGAATATATAGAAGTTTGGGTCATTACTGATATTATTATCAAAAAATAATAACCAAATATATAAGATGCAATTAGAAAAAGATTACCTGTTGACTAGAGTAAGATTTTGAAAAAGCAACGTAGAACGAGTCTTGACTCCAACACGTTTTTTCATCAATGAAAGTAAGCTTCAAATAACTGTTGTCAACGTTAGTGAAAATCAGAAAAGCTGAATCATTGAGATTGCAAGCTTGAATCACATCTTGCCATCCTTTCATGAAGCACAGTGAACCATTGATGCGTTTAAGATTGACGAATATAGATATTTCATCAGGTGGCACAATGTTAATAACTTGAACATCATTGTGGCTAAGGGGACTGATTGGTAGTCTTGCATTCAAATGAATGGGCTGTTAATTAAAACAAGTTTTATGTCAGCATCACTAAGGGGAGTAATTGGCACTTAAGATAAATAAAAAGTTTATGGTGTTACAAATGTAATTATAACCATATACGATACATTAATAAAAACTTGAAAATACATTGTAGAAATTAAACATACCAGATGCTGATCTTTAGGATTCATTAGATAGGTACAAAAAGCAAGTTTCTGATGTTTCGTTGACTGATCTAGAAGAGGAACCTACAACATAAAAGAAATATTAGGATGATGGTCTAAATTTTGGGTTGTTTGTCAATAAAAGTAATCAATACAGATTACTAATTATGAAAACACCCAATGAAATCAAATAAATATATAAAAGTTTAGAGGACCAATACACATGACTTGATTAATTAACAATTCAGCCCCAATATTTTAATCATCTAATGGAGGTCTTGATTAATTAACAATTCAGTTCGAATCATCTAATATATTGCATTTGTTATCAACTCTTCAAATATGATGAGGATATAAGAAAAACCGATGATTACATTAAATAACATACCTTGATTAGTTATTAGAAAAACGAATTGCTTGTGATTTTGGTTGATATGAAATACGAGATGGGAGGAAGGTGTGTCACTAAATGTGATGTCGGTCAAATTGAAAGAATTAGGGTATTGATGTTAACACTAGCCATAAACAGTAATGGGCTAAGGCCCAACTCAATTTTCTCCGGGCCCTGACTCAATTGGTAAATCTGATGTTCGGGTAAAGAGGATCCAAATCAAGAGTCGCGCGGATCCTGTGTGGCTTATAACCCGAAACGCTTGTCTCGTACTTTATTTTAATCAGATGAATGTTTTATTGTTGTTATTTTCTTATTTTTTGTATTTGATTATCAATCAATCAATTACTAACTCAAAAAGTTAATTGGGCCAATGTGTTAACTCAAAATTAAATCAAACAATTATACTAACTGAAACAAGAGTGGCATTTCATTTAATTCAGTTGTTGCATAGAAGGATCAAAATAAAATAATGTAAACACAACCTACATTCACTCATTACAGCCTGCTATCTCCGCATATTTCTCCTTCTCGATACGAGCCTTAAGCAGGCTTGTACGAAGCTGATCAATCCTTTGTTGGAGTTCCTTATTGAGGCCATGTATTATTTTATCAAAGAGCGACTTCCTCTCGGCCATTAGGGTATCACTATCAACAAAGTGACCCATGACCTCCTCGTTTAGGAACACCATCTTCTGCTGGTAGCAGTACGCAGCATCTAAATTAGCGGCAACAAATGAATCATTAGCGAGCTTTCCCTTCTTGTATTGGCTGCACGCAACCTATGGTGTTGCATAAAAGCTCCAATTATTAACCTCTGTAAGCGAGAAGGCCATGGAATTGATATTGCTATGAAGAAAGTAAAAATGTGAGATATATTTTTGTAACAAATGGAGGTTTATATAGGGAAAAAAATAAGAGATAAAATTAAATATATTTCTTTTACTCGGTAACCAAGGTTCAAGGAAATAATCATTACCAATATTTTAAACAAATCTACTCCCCAAATTACATTGTTTCAAGTTGAAGGGACTGGTCGATTCAAGAATCGCATATTGACAACCTTTCAACTTCGAAGCCGTATTTTTCTCTCTCTTTATCAACTTGATTATAAATAAAGATTACTTTTACTTATATAAACCGCCATTTTTGAAGTCTTTATCCCTTCCAAACCAGAAAACACACCAGCGGATCTTTTATCAGTCACTATCACCTCCAAAGCAGAAACAAACAACCGGCTCATTTTTTCCATCTTTTCTACCTTTTTGAAATGGATCCCCATAACCCGTTGACTGATGATCAGATTCTGTCGAGGGTTGTGTAGGATCGTTATTAGTTAGAGTTAATCTAAAACAAAGCTCTTTACTCGCAAATATAACCCTGCGAAATTAAAGTTATACTTCACTTTACTCAAGCAATATTAAGTTCTTGTGTATAATGTAAAAGCTTGATTTGCAAAGATATAGTAACAACAAAGTATCAAATACTCGGCACTATTTGCATTAACTCGAAGCTACACTATTACAAGTTGTTCAAGAACTAATAACAACAAAGATAATCGTGATGTGTAAACAAGAGCTAACTAAGCTATATATAGTGCTGATGAGATCAATGACAGCCATTGATCTCATGGGATCTAATCTAGACCGTAAACTAAAAAGTCAAATACAAACTACCAAAAGAATAAACATCGACAATTGGAATATCTTGCGTGTTTGCAGCACCATACTACTTTAGGAGAGCGGCTTGAATCAGATATAGAAGCATACGAGAAGCTTTTGCAGGATTGGACTTGCTGAAAAGACATCTCAGGAAAAGTCTGGTTGAACTCATTATGTGGTGGATAATAGAGTTCACCCGGAATATTCGCTAGGGACAAAACTACTTCTTTCCGCTTGAACTGCCAGTTCCGCTTGAAGTGAGAATTCCGCTTCAACTTCAGCTGGAACTATACAAAATTGGCATTCAGCCGTTAATCTTCCAAGCACAATATTCCTTACAATCTCCCCCTAAGCTGATGCTGTCAAATTATTCTTCAACTTCAATGTTTATCTTCAAAAACTGACTTGTACCCAAAAATTTTTTTCTCCTTGACCTACTTGTCAAAGAACTTAACCCCTGCATTCACATCTTTTGAGAGAACACTCATGCTGGTCATGGTGACCTTAACATGTTGCAGAGCTTCCCAATCTTGTTCATTCCACTGATCTTGAACATTAATTGCTTCATGGGTTGTGAAACTGCTATCTGCCGTGTGTACATAGAAGAGTTTTTCTTCTTCTTCCCAAATCACAAATTCTATCGGGCTGGTTGTCTTTTCTTCAGTATCTTCATCAACCTGAGTTTCAGAGAACAATCCATGCTCGAGCACTTTTGGTTCTCTGCTCATTCTCAGCAGGAGCTCAGCTCTGGACAAACTCATTATCCCTTGCAATTTAGCATAGATATCCGATAGTTGGGAGATGTCAAGCATTCTGGTGGCAAGATGAGCATTCACTACTCTGGTGATTCCACTTAGGCACTGGAATTTGAAGTCAAAGGTATCTTCATTAACTGTCCACCCAACAAAAATTTTTTTGCCCGGGTGGGCCTTTCTTCCTTGGCCTTTGTTCTCTCTTTCTTTTGTGATGCAGCAGTCTTCTTTTTCTCATTTTGTTTTCCTCATTAGAATCATCAGTTGATTCTATTTCTTTTGGAGCTTTTCCCTTTGAGGATTGAGAGGAAGGACTGGGTTGAACTTCAGTAGGTTTGATGGTGGTGGCAGAAGGTTCTTTGAAGGTAAGTGGAGGTAGGGAAGTTTGTGTTGGTGGTCTATCAGCTTCAGGTGTAGGGCTTGAAGGTGGAGTAGGAGGGAAGATATCAGAGAAATCCATGGTAGGTGGAGGCTTTTTCTTGAGAGGAGCAATGAGAGTAAAATTATCTGTTCTGTACTTGGGATTGGCAAGTTTGGTGGCAACTTTCTTGGAGATGGAGGGAGGTTTGTAGGGTGTGATGGCCAGTGACTGTAAGATAGATGGAATTGTTGTGGGCATAGGGTTTGGGTTATAAGTGAAAGAAGGTGGAGGTTATACACCTGGAATGTCAGAAAATTCAGGTTTAACATTTACAGAAGTTGTACCTGAGATGAGCTCTGATGGTGAGGGCATCACCAAATTAGGATTGACAGCATCAATTTCTCCTTTAAGCTCATGAAAGATTGAATCTATCAAGCTGCAAAGTCCCCTAACTTGCATCTGAGCTACCTCTTCCTCTGTCTTCAAATTTCTAACCACAAGTGCCCTTTGTATCTTTTTCAGTAGGATGTAATTCTCATCATTGTTTGTCAACCTGGTAGGCAATTGAGAAGCAATCGAAATCAACTTCTGCCTATCAGTTTCAGTCACTGCTTCCAGATCATAATCCTTTAATCTCCAGTTGAAAGACCTAGTCTTTGCCTCTTCAAGTAAGTTTTCAAACACACTGTTTTGCAGATACAGATCATATTCCTCCTGTAGTTCTTTAGCAAGCCTCTCATCCTCTGCTGCCCTTTTGGCATCTTCTACCATCTTCACTATAGCCTCAGCTTCAGGAGTTTGAGTTACCTGTTGAATAGATTTAGCAATTTTAGCTTGAACAGGTTCTTCAGTTTGAATTGACTCAGTACTCCTTAAAGCTATCAGAGTTGCTGCTATATCCTCTGCTCCTTCACTTCTTTGCTCTTCCGGTTGAATTTCCGGTTGAACATTCAGCTCAGCTACCACTTGACCTTCCGGTTGAAGTTCCGGTTGAACTTCCGCTTGAACAGGAATTTGACCTTCAGTCACCACCGGAGGTTGGGTGACTTCAGGTTCTTTGTCAGCAATCTCCAGCACTTTTGTGCCTTCTTCTTCACCTATCAAGTTTTCGTCTCCCCCTTCAGTCAATGTAGCAACTGCAACAGTTGCAGTGCTCTCTTCAATATCAAATGCTGCCTTGCTGGTGGAGGCAATATTTCCTACCACTTGATCACTGGCTCTTTCAGCCAAAAAAATGACATCTTTGAGGAGTGTCGTGATCATGTTGATGTGCTCAGGGAGAGCACCAGCAATCAGCATAGATGACTGTACAAGCTCAGTGAGGTTAGGGTCCTCAAAAGGAGAAATAGCAATCAGTTGACTGCATTTCATGTTCACCCAACTTTCTTCAACAGAGAAGGGTTTGACGCCAATTCTTTCACAGGCTGTGGCTCTAACTTCAGCCGGTATCCTTTCCACTTCTTCAATCTCTGAAATAACAGGCCTTGAGGGCATCTTCTCCCCCAATTTGACAGTATCAGCTTCATCGGTAAAAACAGCTTCATCAGCTTCTCTGACAGGGTTTGAAGGACCTGCTTCAGTATGAGTGGGATCAGCCTGCACCAAATGAGCAACAGTTGCATTCAAACTATCAACCTGTGCTTGGAGTGAAAGGTACAATTTCGTCAATTCAGGTAGTGTATAACTGTCCTCAACTGGCTTTTTGCCAGCATCCTTGGACAAAACCAAACTATCAATCCTAGATTGATCAGCATTGGTACCCACGGCTTCTTGGCACCTGGGATTCTCTTCATCTGTTTCAGCAACCCTTGGTTCCAATACACTACAAATAACAGGGTATCTGGGACTAACAAATGAGTCTCTAATACTTCAGAATCAGTCCCTAATGTTTATCAGGGACTGATTTTTTCAGTCAACTGCCAGTTACGGATACCTAGTACTAGATAATATATTTAGTACTAAAAATCAGTCCCTGATGCATGGGACCATCGAGAACTAAAATTCTGTCTCGGATACATATAAAATCGGTCCTTGGTATATCACTTGGTACCATGTGATTTTAGTCTCTAATACTCTCCTTTAGGGACTAAAAAGTCAGTCTTTAAAACTATGATATTTCACTCCCAGATGCATCTTTTAGTAACCAAAAATCAGTCCTTTAAACCACATATATTTCACCCTGATTCAGTCTTCGATATGATGTTTCAGATTCTAGAAATCAATCTCTAATACTAGGATTTCAGTCCCTAATACTTCTCTTTAGGGACTAAAAATCAGTCTTTAAAACTATTATATTTCACTCCCAGATGCATCTTTTAGGGACTAAAAATCAGTCCTTTAAACTATATATATTTCGCCTTGATTCGGTCTTCGATATGATGTTTCAGATACTAGAAATCGGTCTCTAATAAATATACTTTTCAGTCTCCAATAAACTCAGTTAGAGTCTAAAAATCAGTCTCTGAAAATCAGTCCTGGGTATGTTTTTTCAATGACTGAAAAATAATCTCTAATATAATATCTTTATTTTATTGTGATTCTTTTGGGGATTGAAAAGATAAACATTGAAACTATCTATGTTCAGTCCCAAATATGAATTTGAACTTTTTTAGGACTGAAACATAGTTCCTCACACAATTGCTATATAGTTTATTTTGTACAAGAATAATGCAATAAAAAGTAGGAAACTTATCATAAAACACTTAGAACAATAACATCAAAACAACAAGTTCAAACATAAGCAAAGGTAAAAGTCAAACTACCAACTCTAAGATATTAGATAAGTTAACTACTAAACTTTAAAGGATGCTTGTCTTTACTAGACTTGATCACCATCGCCAAATTCGTTGAGTTGTGCATCTGAACCACTTGCTTCGCTACCTAAAGGTGTTGATATCGAGCTTTGAAAATCCCCAAACTTTGTACTTATATACCTCTCCAATTTCTCGTACTTCTCATCGCTTTGTCTCAGTTTCTCTTTATTCTGATCCAGCTCCTCCGTATTCTTCTTCAGCTTCTCTTCGAGTTCAACAACATGATCTTTATGATTCTTAGTCTCACTTGAAGCCGGTTGAGACTCTTCGGATCCTGATGATGTCATCCAACTATCTTTTTTCCTTAAAACTGGTCCAACACCTACCTCCCATCCAGATTTAGTAGTTTTCGTTTTAGCACAAACACTTTTAATTGCCTGCTTCTCTATCTCATGTTCCATAGCACTAGTAACTTCCACATTTTGCGAAATTAACTTGTTAATTGCCTCGTTTTTTTGTTGAACGATACTTTCCTGTTAGAAAAAAAAATGAAATCAACATTAAAATACTTTTAAGAATAAGATCAGATTTTGCTGTTGGGTAAGTAAGATTTCAGCCCTGTTATAAGTATTGGGATGTTTGATTTGGTGTGGCCTGCAAGTTATATACAAAATTTGCAGCCAATTTGGGACATGGCTTGTTAAAAATGTGTCTCTGTGTATAAAAAAAATGGGAGCCTAGTATTAAGCTGTGCAAAACTGATCCGAAGATAGTTCCAGTTTGGGCCTCCATTGCTAATTTACCTCCTGAATTTTGGATGGGGATGATCTTAGTTCTATAATCAGCTCTATAGGGGTGCATTTTATGTTGGATAAACTAACTGCTGATAGATATTTAAGCTGTTCTGGTAGGGCTGGATTTGCAAGGTTTTTAGTCAATGCAAAGGCTGATAAGGAGTTGCCTTCTGTTGTGAATGTTAAATATCCAGATTTTGGGAAAAGTTTTGGTAAAATGCTACAATTGAATGTGGATTATCAATGGAAACCTCCTAGATGTTATTATTGTTGTGTCTTTGGATATTTGATTGAGGAATGTTCCCTCTGTCCTAAAAAGGCTGCTGATTCGAAGGTTACTGAGATAGATCAGACTGGTGGGGTGGTTAACATGGATGCTGATGGTGAGGGGTTCATTCTTGTTGGTAAGAAGAATAAGGTTGTGAAGAGTAATGGTCAGAAGAATGCTAATTTGAAGGCTCAAACTGATGGGCATAGTGTTACTGGTTTAGGGAGCCTAAGGTTAGTGTTTTTCGTTTTGTTTGTTTCGCAGATTAGTTTCTAAGATGACTTCTCTTGCCTTTATGGTCTAGAAGAGGTATTTTTATTTACAGAATAATCATCTATAATATGTTATAATGCATTCTAATAGTTCTTATACTCATATATAAAGCATGCTGGTATTATCTTTATTTAAAAAATGGTTAAAAATTTTAGTGTGGTAAACTTAGCAATCACTTTGAAGTCAAACATTTTATCTTCTGATCATAAAAATCAATTATACATGATTAATGGTATTGTGCAAACTTTTGACAATGCAAGTAGCTGTTAATGTGTCACTTGGGGACCTATTTGACTTACCATTTTGTTAGAGCAGAGTAGTGATGAATAGAACTCTTTGCTTAAAGGGGGGATACTACAACTTTGTCAAAGCTACTTTTGACATATTGTCTCTTGATCATGGTGTTTCATCTTCACTTACCATATGAGTTCCTTTGTATAATCCAATAATAAGTGGTTGATGCTTATGCTACATATGTTTGATGATTTGAATAAACAGTATTGGAAGAAATATAGTCTTTTTATGCTTTGCACCCAAATACAACAATCATATTATTTCTTATCACTTTAAATCTAAGTAAATTTGGATATGAAATTTTGTGTGTGATAATATAGAGAGTTTATTTATTTTAATGTATTTTAAATATATATTTCTTTAAATTTTTCACTTAATTCTTTTGCATAATTTTCATCAATTAATAAAAGTTTTAATAGTACTTTATTATAAGTCTTTATTTTTTTTTACCCTAATCGTACGATGCACGGGTATTAAAGGTTAGTATGAAAATTTAATAGGATTTGTGAAGCGAAGTGGATTGCTTTAGAAAAGTTTGAGTGATGATTTTTAGATGTTGCATACATATTTGATGAACACAACGATATTAAGTATTTATTCTAGAAATTCTGTGAATTAATGTTTAAAAAGTAATCTTAATGAAAGTAGCATAATTGTATATTTTGGTCTTGTTTTCCTTGTTTATTTTTAAAAAAAATAAAACCTCTTTTTTCATATTTATGATATAAAGCAACTTGCAAAGAAATATCAGCTTGCAATAACGTCTTTTTTCCTATAAATGTATGACCCTTATTAAGGATTGAAACTAAGGAACAAAACATTTCCCCTTCAAAATATTTAATTTTACCTCCATATCTATGACTGAAATTTAGTCTTAAACTATCAGGCGTATTATTAGATACTAATTAGCAGTCACTATCACTAGTCATAAACGTTTAAGTCTCTGATATCATTAGTAACTGATTTATTAGTCTTAAATATTGCTTATCAAAGACTGAATATTCAGTCCTTAAAATTTACCCTTATTTGGGACTGAAATTCAGTAACCAAACATTTCCACTCCAAAATATTTAATTTTACATCGCAATTTATGACTGAAATATAGTCTCAAATAATCAGTCATATTATTAGAGACTAACTACCAGTCACTATCGCGATCATAAACGCATCAGTCTCTGATATCATTAGCAACTGATTTATTAGTCTTAGATAGTGCTTATCAAAGACTGAATATTCAGTCCCTAAACCTTTAGTCCCTGATAGTCATTTTTCTTGTAGTGATAAAGGACTTCCAAGTGCTGATTCAGAGAAGATTGCCGCAAATTAGGTCTTATTGATGTTATTGCTGACACCAAGATCCAGTGGGGATCCTTGGGCAGCAGCAGCCCTCTTTGCATGAATCTCTTCCTGACTCCTGAGATTCACCTCTGGTGCGGAGTGTGGGTACAGTGCTACAGGGTCCTGGCCTATCAGGATGTTCTTATGTAATGAGGTAGGTGAGTTAATAATACCTTCATCTAGGCCAAGATTGAGAGCACTGTCACTCCTAGGTGACGGGGGTTGTAGGGGTGAAAAATGTTCAGATGGGGAAGGTACATCTGCTTCTAATGACTCCCCCTCAACTGAAGGTTCATCCCTAAGAGAAAATCCCACTTTGACCAGTTTCCGTTTAGGCTTTTTGCCATGGACGGGGTTAGAAGCTTCAGGTTGGTTGGTGGTACTAGGTGGAGGAGACCCAGTGACCACATTTCTCTGTCTTTTGAAAATGACAGGAGGTGAGTTGGATGAGGAGGTGGCAGTAGTAGTGTTTGTGGAAGCTTTCCTCTTTTTGGATTGAAAGGTTTTGAAAGAAGAGGAAGCTGGGAGAGATGTGGGATCAGAGGTTGTTGGATTTACAGCTCTGTCATCTTGAGCTTGGGGCTCAGTTGCTACTACAGTTTCCGGTTGAACCTCTGTAGTAGCAGTTCATCAGGAAACTGCCTTAGAATTGGTAAGGGATAGTCAGTGTCCCTTCCAAGAAATGCAGACTTGTTTAAAGCAATTTGAAAAAGTTTTCTCATTAAGAAGTTTTTGGTGCAAAATTGTACCAAGCCAAACAATTTTGGGGTACTCTTCTTTGAGAATGTAAGTTAAAAATCTGGGGTACAGGTAGATGTATTCAGGTTGGACATTTGATTTTAGGGCTTGAAAAATGAGTTTCGAAAAATTAAAGTTTTCACTTTTTACCACAGCATAGAAGGCGGAGGCCTGTTCACTGGCCAATTCGTCGAATCCACCCTTCTTTGGAGATAGGCACACCAAAATTGTGTGAGCCAAAAACCTCCATTTGTATGGTAACTGCCCCTTCTTGATGGTTTTTCTCTGCAGGGAACCACCATATCCAAGATCTCTGAACAGATGGAGATATTTCTTGTGATTGACCGTTTCGTATCCACCTTCATCCCTTAACTTCAACAATTTCCGCACCTTAGCTTCATCAATTTCCACTTCTTTTCCCTGAACAGTCGACACAATTTTGTCACTACCATTTTCTCCTTCGGTAACCCTAGCATGAAACCAAAATTCTTCCATCACTTCTTCGAAAATTTCGGCTTCAACAGTGAGCACATGATGAAGATGAGAACTTTTGATGAAGTCTATCATGCCGTTGTAGATATCAGTTTTGCTTGGTGGTTCTAGGTATGCCACTAGGTTATGCTCTACAGGGAACTTGGAATCACCGATTGGCTTCTTGCCACTCACCTTTGCTTTGGGAGCCATTGTTGATACAAGTTTGGAGAGTATTGATGGTTAATCGGAAAGTTTATCGGAGAGGGTTTGAGAGAAATGGGAGTAATTTCTGAGTGGGGTTGAGTGAAATGGGGAAAATGATGGTAAATTAGGGTTTTTTTTTACCTTTTCGGTGATGACGTGGAGGAGAGAGAATTGAAACAGACGGTTCAGTAACTGATGGGACAGATACTTTATGGGTTATACGGTACAACAGGTCAAAGCATGTATTTATCCAAAAGTAAATTTATTGAAACCTCGGATTTTAAACAGTTAAAAACTTAATGGGTAAATAAATGTATATCCGCTTAGAAAATTGTGCCTTCCGGGTAATTAAATGAGACTTTGACTTTGTTGACCCGGAAGTTCAGGCGGAACCCATTTTCTCCTTTATTTTAAAAACTAAAATTCTTCCATCTAAACATCAAGCGGACAGATTTTCCGCTTGAAAGAATTGTTTTCAAAATAATTTTCCACATCATATTTAAAGCATTTTTCCGGTTGAAGTTCACCCGGTGAATTTCAAAAGTTGTTTTCTCAGGTTGTACCTGAACTTGAACCGGAAATCCAAAACACATGATTTTTGAAAATTTGTGTTAATTATCCATAGTTATAACAGCAGTTACTGACTATGAACTGAAATGTTGTCTGATTAACACTAGAGATTTTCATTTTCTTTTTCTTTTTGTATCAAGAGACGGGCTCTTGAGCACATGCCTCTCTTTTTTTTTAAATTGTGACAAGTCTTATTCAAAGTTCATCATCCCAATGGCTGTGATGAGGTAGAAGAATCTTGCCTCATCAAAGGCTTTTGTAAACAGATCTGCCAATTGATGATCAGTGTGAACTTTGAATAGTTTGATTAAATGCTTTTTTGCACAATCTCTAATAAAATGATACCTTATGTCAATGTGTTTGGTTTTGGAGTGCTTCACTGGATTGTTGATAAATGAAATGGCACTGTTGTTGTGTGCAAGAATGGGAGTTTCCATGAATGTGATCCCATAGTCAAGCATTTGATTTTGGATCCAAAGGACTTGGCTGCAACAACTTGAAGCGGCAATATACTCAGCTTCTGCAGTTGAAGTGGAAACACAAGTTTGCTTCTTGCATTGCCAAGAGACAAGTCTTTCTCCTAGAAATTGACATCCACCTGAAGTTGATTTCTTATCAATGTCACAACCAGCGTAATCATTGTCTGTGAATGCTCTGAAGGAGAAATCAGAGTTCTTGGGATACCACAAACCCAGTTTTGGTTGCCCCTTCAGATACTTGAAGATCCTCTTAACAGCTAGCATATGTGACTCCTTTAGTGAGGACTGATATCTCGCACATAAGCAAACACTGAACATGATATCAGGTCTGCTAGCAGTGAGATACATCAGAGAGCCTATCATAGCTCTATACAAGTGCACATCCACTGGCTTGCCACTTAAGTCATTGGTTAACTTGTTGGAAGTGGAGATGGGAGTTTTGGCACTTGAGCAAGTTAGCATGTCAAATCTCTTCAGCATGTCTTGGATGTACTTTGATTGGTTCAGAAAGATACCAACTGCAGTTTGCTTCACTTGCAGCCCTAAGAAGAATGTTAATTCTCCCATGGAGCTCATTTCAAATTTAGACTGCATCAAAGTTTCAAACTCCTTGCACAAGACAATATTAGAGGAACCAAAAATAATATCATCAACACAAATCTGTACCATCAACATATCATTACCAACAGTTTTAATAAAAAGTGTTTTGTAAATAGCCCCTCTCCTGTAGCCATTCTCTAGAAGGTAATTAGAAAGAGTTTCATACCAGGTCCTAGGTGCTTGTTTGAGACCATACAAAGCTTTGATTAGCTTGCACACCTTGTTAGGATGGTGAGGGTCTTCAAAACCAGGAGGTTGGTTGACATATACTTCTTGTTCCAGGAGGCCATACAGGAAAGCACTTTTGACATCCATTTGAAATACTTGGAAGTCTTTGAATGCAGCATAGGCTAAGAAGATTCTGATTGCTTCTAACCTGGCTACTGGTGCAAACACTTCATCATAATCAATGCCTTCTTCCTGTACATAGCCTTGCACAACCAATCTTGCTTTGTTCTTTATGACAATTCCCCTATCATCTTTCTTGTTTCTGAAAACCCACTTTGTTCCAATTGGTTCTGCTCCATCAGGCAGATCTACCAATTCCCAAACCTTTTGCTTGTTGATCTGAAATAGTTCTTCCTGCATTGCCTCTACCCAGCTGTTGTCTTCCAAGGCATCTGCTACCTTCTTGGGTACTTCTTGAGACAAAAATGCAGCATGCAAAAGCATGCAAACAAATGTTTGCATTTGCAGATCTACTTCTTGTCAACACGGGAGCTGAAGCTTCTCCAATAATATTTCCTGCTGGATGATCTCTGTTGATTTTTCTATCAAGGAACATAGGAAATTCATGGCTTCTTCCATTTGAGGGTATGTTGAGCTGAGGAAGTTTGTGATCAAACTCAACAGTTTCAAATTGTGATACAGGATCTAAGACTCCAACTGATTCGTGAGAATTGATGTCTGAATTGTAGGTCAGATGCTCTAAACTAAGCTCATTCGATGTGCTGTCATTTGAATTTTCAGCTTCATTTGACCCTGATTCAGTATTCTCACAAAATTGAATTCAGAACATGATTTTTGAATTCTGTGCCATTGTCACATCTGATTGTTTTGACCTTGAGATTTGATTGATTTTCAAAATTAATTACATGAGTTTTCAGCAATTCAGCAGTTTCATCTTTTGTTTTGAGAAAGAAAACCCATGTATATCTTGAAAAATCATCAATTATCACAATACAGTATGATCTTTTTCCTAAACTCATTACTCTAGTTGGACCAAATAAATCCATGTGTAAAAGTTCTAGAGGTTTTGAAATAGAAGACTCAACTTTTGGCTTAAAGGAGGTTCTGTGTTGCTTGCCCTTGAGACATGGCACACAGTTTTCAGAACATGCAAAATGCTTGTTAGGAAGACACTTAACCAAGACAAGATTCACAATTCTGTTCATGTTTTTGTAGTTCACATGACCTAACCTTCTATGCCATAGATCAGATTCATCAACTGAGGCTTTGGATACAAAGTAAGCAGTGCCACATGAGGGTGTAGCAACTGACATATCCAAAATGTATAATCCATCTCTCCTGGGTGCCTTAAGCATTGTTAGATCATCAGGAATTTTGACACCAGGTTTGAGGACTATAGCCTCTTTCTCTTTAAACATTAAATTCAAATTCTTGTCACACATTTGTGAGACACTAAGCAGGTTGAAATTTAATGTATCAACAAAATTGACTCTGTCAAATTTTACCAGTCCATTTGTCACATCACCTTGTGCTGTGATATGGCCTTTTGTGCTTCCAAAGGCAACTGGTCCTCCATTGATTCTTTTTGTGTTTTCCAGAATGTCCCTGTCATGTGGAAAGTGCATCCACTGTTAACTACCCATAGGCTATTTTGGCCTTTATTCTGCACCTGCACATATCTGAGTTGATTAATTTCTATAGGGGACCCAAGCCTGAGTGGTCTTGGGTCTGCCATAAGCATCATTATACTTATACTCCTTGAGTACCAAAGTATTTAAAACTGGAGCTTCATTGAGTAGATCATCATTATCAAGACTGAAGTTCTCATATTGAGTACTTGTTTGACTAGACCTTTCACCTTTGGTGTTCTTTCTCTCAGCAATTTTTCTATCCCTATATTCTTTAAACTTCCTTTGCTTGTTGGTTAATTTCTTGAATTTTTCATTTTCTTGGTTGACCAACTTAGTTCTCTCAGGTGATTTTGAAAATCTTTGTGGAAAGTGTTGATTTTGATTTGAACTCTCCCCCTGAAGTGGAGCACAGTGATTTCCACTTGAACTTTTAGCAAAGAATTTTTCAGATTGGTTAGATTTGATGTTTCTTGAAAAGTTTTCTCTAGAAGAAATCTTTCCTCTAGAAGGATTTCTTCTTCCTTGAGCTTCAAAATTCTCAAACCCATCAGCAAAGTGTACATGTGGTCTCTGCTTTGGAGCAGTAGCTAATCTGGGTTGAGTTTTGTTTTCCGGTTGAACATGAGTTCGAGCGAAAAAATGTTCCGCCTGAACTTCATCCGGAAAACGATTTTGCTTTAAAAAAGAGAAACTTCCATTTCTGTCATTACCAATTAAGACCCTGTTGGAATCAGATCCAAAATACTTCAAAGTGTGGTTTTTTACAGGTGAAATTCTTCCTGTGATTTTCTTTTGAAAGTCAGCCTTTGGTTTCAAGACAGGTTTTGGTATCAAAAATGGTTTAACTTTACTCATTGGGTTAAACTGGCAAACAGCAGCTAGGTGACCTTGTCACCACAGCACACACATTCAACAACTTTGGGTTTAAATTTTCTGGGAGACTCAAGTTTGGTTACTTGGTTGAAATTTAGTTGACCAAGCCTTTGAGTTTGACTTCCCTTTGGTTGCTCAGGTTGCTTTCCTCCAACTTTTGAATCCTTAGGTTCATAAACAGTTGGTGGAGGAACATCAATTGATGGTTTCAAAATGTTTGATTGGTCAACTGAAGCAGATGAGCTTGCAACAGTGACTTCAGTTTTCTTAGACTTAACAGTGTATTAAGAACTTGACTGTGATGAAATGTCATCAACTGTGAGTCTAACTTTGCATTCAGATTTTAAAGCATCAATTGGTTTGATTACAGGTGAGTATTCAATTGGTGGTTCAACACAGTTATATCCAACACCTGCTTTACCATACATCCCTCCCATCCACAATTTCTCAGCCTTTTTGTTTGCTGCTTGGAATTTATCACGTGAAAAAGCATGTAAAGATCGATTCTATGGATGAGACGGAAGTTTTGTCATATATTGTGTTGAATGATTACATAAACCGAAGGAGTATACAAACGATTAAGCTCCGGGGGAGGTCGGACAGAACCTCCCCTCTCAACACATTGATCTGAGAAGACACTGGACAAAAACTTGCAATGAAATACAAAGACTTCACTATTTATACTATTTCATTCTGGGCCGAACCTGGGACCTCCGAACCTGGAGTTCGGCCAAGGTTCGGAGCCTCCGAACCTTGAGTTCGGCCGAGGCTCGGACCCCAGACTTTGTCCACTCTCAAATCAGTCTGTTCGTCAATTCGAACAGTAACGGCCACACAAGGTTCATGCATCAACAAATTCCCCCTTGGACGTTACTGTCGAATCCAGACATTGATCTTCTAGCAATCTTCAGTCAGCTTGCTGCAAACATCTCTATCTTCAGCAAACTCCCCTTGACCGAATCATCAGGTATGCAGGACACAATTCGAATCTTGTACAATCTCCACAACCAATAAAATTCCCCCTAGCTTCAAGCACAACCATCCAATTGGAACCGGCATGTATGATAATGGTTCACTTCATAAGTTGTATCCGGAAATTGTAAAGACACACGAACATCACTTCACCTTGATAATAATCTTCAATCTTCACCGAATTGTAACACATTCTGATCTTTATGAAAACAGACACGATCAGCATCTTCAATCACGGAAATTCCCCCTCAGCATCATATCCATCCCAATATATTACTCCGGTAAACGTATATCTCGTTGCAGACTGGAATCTGACCAAGTCTTTTGACAACTCAAGAAAGTATCGGGCATATGACAGAAAGTTCCAAACCATAACTGAAAACTTTGACATATCGGTTCGCACAAACATCAGAAAACACCACCTTTCCATGAAGATCAAAAACCACCATCATCCCTGAACTGATTGCTTTTGAATATTCACTTTTTCAATTAAGGAACCTTGAAAGTTTTTAGGATCCCCAATTTCCCCTAAACAAGTGACATATTCAAATCTTCAATTTTCTATGATTCCAAACCCCGCAGGAACAAATCCTGTCTTTTTAGTGGAATGATAAACTCAAGTGGCCCGCAACGGAATCTTTAATCTCATTAATCTTCAGTTTGTGTAAAAAGATAATCTCCGACAAACGTTCCCAAGTAATCATAACCATGTCTCCAAATCTCTGTCCATCATCAGAAACATGACTCAGGAAGACTCGATTGATTAAAAACCAAACAGAAACACTTCCAATCACCCCTAACCGAAGGTTTAACGTCTCGAAATAAAGAAAAACGATAGATTTCGACCATAGAAAGAGCCAACAGCTCTGATACCACTTGAAAAAGCATGTAAAGATCGATTCTATGGATGAGACGGAAGTTTTGTCATATATTGTGTTGAATGATTACATAAACCGAAGGAGTATACAAACGATTAAGCTCCGGGGGAGGTCGGACAGAACCTCCCCTCTCAACACATTGATCTGAGAAGACACTGGACAAAAACTTGCAATGAAATACAAAGACTTCACTATTTATACTATTTCATTCTGGGCCGAACCTGGGACCTCCGAACCTGGAGTTCGGCCAAGGTTCGGAGCCTCCGAACCTTGAGTTCGGCCGAGGCTCGGACCCCAGACTTTGTCCACTCTCAAATCAGTCTGTTCGTCAATTCGAACAGTAACGGCCACACAAGGTTCATGCATCAACATCACGAGTAAACAAAGCATCTTTCAGTTTGATCTCAAGAACATCAACCTCAGCCTTAGCATCTTTGGTTTCGTTTCTTGACTTCTCAAGCTTTGAGAGCAAGTCATCAAGCTGAGTTTCAAGCACTTAGTTGGTTTGTTTCAATTGTTCATACTCTTTGGTTAAATTTTCAATTTTTTGAAATATATGAAGATTCAGTTTTCTGAAAACATTCCTTTAACTCATTTAGGTTTGAAACTTCATCAATCAAGTCAGTGTTGTGATTTCGGTACTTTGCCACTTGTTCTATGCAGGCAGGGCTGCATAAATTTTCTAGGACTTTCTCAGGGATAGAGGTTACCTGATCTGAGGTGGAGTCTTGTTTAGCCATCAAAGCATGGTTAATAGGCTCAAACTCAGCAACAAAATCTTCCCATTCAACACATGAGGTTTGATTTGCAACAGCAGCTACCACATTTTGGTGGTTTTGACTTCCGGTTGGTTTTGGTGGGGTGGGGTTGGAACCTGAGTTGTTTGCAGAGTTGTTGTTGTTTGAATTGCTTCCTCCATGATTTTTCTCTTGGACATGACTCTGATTCTGTCCTTCTCTTCTTGGTTGAGGGCACTCCCTTGCAAAGTGACCAAGTTGGTGACAGTTGTAGCACTTCACCTTGCTTTTGTCATGGCCTATGTGAGCACCTTTTGCTCCCTTGTAGGTTCTACCAGTTCTTTTGTAGAACCTTTGAGCTCTGACAGAAACCATAGCAAGTTGAGTCATAATGTCCATTTCCTCCAAATCATCAGCACCTATGCACTCAAGATCTTCAGGTATGAAGCCTTGGTATGAGTCAGTTGCTACATGAGCATTGTGAGAGTTTTCAAACACGTTTGAAAAACTTTCTTGACACCTTGTTGTCTCAGGGAAACTGAAAATAGGTGACTGATATGATGATGAGTTTGAAGACCTTTGACTGTTAAAATCAGTAGTTACTAGTGCAGATGAAAACAACTGAGTTGACTCAGAAGATGAGTTTTGTTTAAGATCTAGTTCCATTTCATAGGCACTGAGTATGCCATGAAGTTCACTGAGTCTCATCTTTTTCAAGTTTTTGCATTCCGTGATGCTTACTGTGTAAACTGTCCACACAGAAGGCAGGGAACGTAGGAACTTTCTGTTAACATCTACCTGGTCTAGTTTTACATCTACTTTTTGGAGTTCATCAAGCAAAGAAACAAATCTTAAGTACTGGTTTGTCATTGTTTCACCAGATTTGAAAGTAAAGTTTTCATACTTCTGTTTTAAGACATCTTTCTTGTTTTCTTTAACTTCACTGGTTCCTTCATACATTTCACTTAAGGCATTCCACATGTCAAATGCAGTTTTATATCCTTTGAACCCACTTAAAATGGAATTAGGAAGTGCAGCCTGTAGAGTCCAGTATGCCTTATGGTCAAATTCGAGAGCAGTATAGTCAGATTCAACATATTTATCAAGTGGTTTAGGTATTTTGACTTCTGCATCATCAGCAGATGAAACCATGGGTGAGTAGGGCTCTTCAGTGAAAGATTTCCAAATACGACGGTCCAAAATCCTAACAAAACCTTTCATCCTGAGTTTCCAGGTACCAAAGTCATCAAGAGTGAACATTGGTGGTTTGTTAGAAGAACCATTTGGGCAACTTAACTAATCGTGATGTGTTCAAGAAATTGACAGCCATTGATCTCATGCGATCTAATCTAGACCTTAAACTAAAAAGTCAAATACAAACTACCAAAAGAATAAACATCGACAATTGGAATATCTTGCGTGTTTGCAGCACCATACTACTTTAGGAGAGCGGATTGAATCAGATATAGAAGCATGCGAGAAGATTTTACAGGATTGGACTAGCTGAAAAGACATCTCAGGAAAAGTCCGGTTGAACTCATTATCTGGTGGATAATAGAGTTCACCCGGAATATTCGCTAGGGACAAAACTGCTTCTTTCCGCTTGAACTGCCAGTTCCGCTTGAAGTGAGAATTCCGCTTCAACTTCAACTTCAGCCGGAACTATACAAAATTGGCATTCAGCTGGAAATCTTCCAAGCGCAATATTCCTTACAGGTTGCAAGTCAGACTCTAATTGAAGTTCAAAAAAGCCAAGAGATTACAAGCAATTTAGTTTCTGAGAGAGCGCGGCTTGACGCACCGGCTGAACAAAGGTCCCTGTTAAAGCGGAGGCTTGAGGAACTTGCAAGGGACCCTTTGAAAAAAACAAAAGATTGCTTCAAA
>JBCNJP010003778.1:0-50322 GCA_039602395.1 Deinandra increscens subsp. villosa | reverse complement strand
ATGACTTGAATCTTGAGATCAGAAATTTGCTTTTGAGCTTCAGCTAAATCCTTCCCAGTAGCAATCAATCGCTTTGTAACCTTGTGAGTTTCAAATTTTTGCATGCGAAGATTTTCCATGCCTTCAAATAATTCTTTCTTCAGTTTATCTTTATTTCTCTTTTGAATCTCCAGATTTGCAGTTTGAACCTTATTAACACTAACCAACTCATGTTTCTCATCTAACAACTTTTCCAAGTCAACTTGATATGCTTCAATCTTAGCAGTAAATTCTTCAGCATTCTTTGTAAGCAGATCAAGCTTGATTTTGGATTTTTTCAAACAAATTCTGAAAATCAGAAGCAGCATCTTTGCTTCATCCTTTCATTTCTTAACTTCATTTATCAACTCATCCCTTTCTTCACATATCTTTGTTTTTGAAGCTTCAACATCCTTTTTATCTTGTTTTGAAATTTCTATCACTTCATTCAACAACTTGATCTCTTTAATCAAACATTCATTCTTTACATCCAGTTCCTTCTCATGTTCCTTAGAAATCTCCGAATTTGAACTAACCAACTTGAATTCTTCAGAAAGCCTTTGAATTTTCTTCAATAACTAAGCATTTTCTCATAATAAACTTTTCAGATTTTCAACTGATTCATAGGAACTTGGTGTTGAACTTGTATCTGAACTATAACCTTCTTAATGATCATGGGTGACAATCAAAGCAAACGAATCATACCCAAATTGTTTACCCCAATCATACACACCATCATCTTGAACCGTTAAAGCTATTGTCTTTGTTGCATTACTGGACGAAGGTTTAGTAAAACCGGGTTTGCTTTCATGAGCTTGTTGACATTCTCTAGCAAAATGTCCAATCTTCGAACACTTGTAGCACTTGATATTTGATTTATCAAAACCCAATTTACCACTAAACGCTCGTTTTCCAGTTTTCTTATAAAATCGATGTGAACTTTGAGTTAACATAGCAAGTTGCCATGTCATATCTAACTCATTCAATTGATCATCATCAAGTTCATTCAAATCTTCTTTAATCAATTGTGCTTTCCCAATATCATTGATAATCATTCCAAAAGACGAAGAAATGAGAGCAGCAAACAATTTGGCACATTCATCCACCGATTGAACAAAAAACGCACTTTGACATGATTGATTAGGAATTGGGAAAGTACAACCTTTTGAAGAATCAGCATTTCTAGAAGCTCCAGACATAAAAGCAACACTTGGTGCAGAACTCAGATTTGGCTTTGCTTTAGCATTCATGCTAGCAGTATTCTCACCATGATATAACTCAGGATTTTGTAAAGTAGCAGTTGACTTCTTTGAGTTTAACATTTCCATTTCCCGAGCATGAAGTTTTCCAGTCAACTCGTGAAATGTCAAAGTAGAGTATTCTTTATCATGAGTGAGTAGCAAAACATAGTTCTCCCACTTTTCAGGCAACGCTTCCATAATCTTCTCTTTCAAATCAGCATCAGTTTTCTCAATTCCAACAACCTTCAATTCACTAATCAAATGTGAAAATCTTGAAACAAGAGCAGTAATGTTCTCATTGTCATAATTTTGAAAATTATCAAATTCTTTATTCAACACTTTCTTTCGACTCTTCTTATAATCATCATTCCCTTCACATCTTGCTGATAAATCATCCCACAATTGCTTAAGCTTCTTGCAAGTACTAAATTGATGAAGCAACTCAATGGGTAATGCCATTGTAAGATAACCGAAAGCTTTTTGTTCAAGCTCATATGATTTTCTTTCAGCAATGTTGAAGGTATGAACTTTCTTGAAATCTCCCGCATCAGTCGGATGTTGATAAAGCTTCTTGATCGGAATCCACAAATTGATATCATTTGTACTTATATAAGCCGAAAACCGTTGCTTCCAATTCTGATAATATTCCAATTTCAACAACTTGGGAACTTTCTAACTTGTTCCAATTTCGTTGTCAAAGTTCATCATAGTTTGCATTGCGCTCTGCATAGCGGTAAAAGCTTGAAATTCCGACATTGTTTAAAAATTTGAATTTTGATTGTCCGAACTCTATCCGAACCTGAAACACAAGCCCGAACTTCAAACTCCGAACTCTGTCCGAACTCGCCCGAACTCTTTCCGAATCACCAGTTGGGGAACTAGCTCCGAAACCCTTTCCGAATCTTAAACCCCTCCGAACCTCTCCGAACCTCGACCGAACTTAGACCGAACAAGATAGATGCCGAACTCTAACCGAACTTGGAGCGAACTCTCTCCGAATGAAGACCGAACTCCGTTCGACCTTGGACTTCGGAGCGGTTAGTCCGAACCCGACCAGACCAGTCCGAACATCGACATAATTTTTCAAAACATTCAATTTTTTATAGAATTTGACGAGATTTGCAGCAGTCAAACATGAAAACTGATAAGGAATGATTTAGGAGCATGTTTGACACAGAAAACTCGATAGAAATTATCAAGAACACGTAAACACACTCGAGAAAACACCAAAAACGTTCAAAAATCCAAAAATAGCAACCACAGATCAGTAGAGTGAACCAGAAAGTTCTGATACCACTTGAAAATGCGAGAGCATATGATTGTCTACTCAATCTAGCTATTTGGATACGAAACAAGTAATTATAATGATTGTCTTATTGATCTAGAGAAGAACAATTATAATAAGAATCACAGAGAATGAACATAGAGAATACACCACAGAAACACATACTTAACAGAATCTCTCACGCTCAGAACTCATGCTAATTACAAAGAACTACAAGCTATTTATAGGCACTGGCCGAACCCTGTCCGAACTCCAGGTTCGGCAGGTCCGAACTTCAGGTTCGGACCAAGTTCGGCTAGTTACACTTTGGCTTGAACTTGATCTTTGACTTGATGTAACTTGATACTTCACACGACACACATATCAGGTATCAACATCTTGGTTGCGATAGGCCCGGGCGATTAAAGTAATGTCTGACTGAGCCGATGGAGCATCTGGACAAACCAATGCATAGTTTACCTCAATGCGCCGCTTTACTCATCCTCATTTTCTAAATTTTTGATTCACCTAGATCATTGGTGAATGCAAATGCCCTAAAGTGAAACCAAGAAACGAGATGGAAATCTCACTCCTAGTTTCGGGTTCGAGGGCGGGAAGCTACATAAACACATTTGTGACCCCTTCTTCGCTTGAAATTTTGATTTCAACACTTATGTTTTCATGTTACATGGTTATAATATTGATGGAGTCATTTGACCCTTTTATAGAAGCGCTTGATGATAAGAATCGGGTGGTATACCATTTTCTTTTGGAATTCTTTTAACATTCAACATCTACCTAATATGTGGTACACTCTTGGACATAACGTCCATAACTCCTTTCAAGATAGAGATCCTAAGTCCTTCGACATGTATTGTTATATGACCATGATTTAAATTTCGGGACGAAATTTCCTTTCAACTAGGAAAATGATTTGACAACGGGGAATTTTTTTTTTCCATCCCAGTAAACTAGTCAAGATACCTCATCCATTACCTTAATTTTCGAGACGAAAATTCTTTCAACTTGGGGATGATGTGACTACTCGCAAATTCCTAAGTTAACACCGTTAACTATTCTGTTAAGTCAGTTAGTTCCGTCAATTCTATTAGTGAACTATGTTATCTATTTCGTGTCGTGTTAGTGTCATGTACATTACATCACCGAATCCGTTCACGACCGTTGGTTAATCAATCATATATTCCCTGGACTAATAATCATAACATGAATGATTGATATTATGTGCTTATGTAACTATTATGTGATTATATGTGACAATGCTAGATAAATTTATAAAAACCCATAATATGTGTGACAATGTGATATTTGTCGGGTTTATGCATGTAATCTAGTTGTGATATAGTAATTTGGACTATTACATGTTAATAGACTATCCAAGCTCTTTAAACATCTTCTATTGGCCCAAAGATGCGAAATAGCCCATTGGTAGCCCATTTAGATATTATATAACCTCTTAAGTAACAAAACTTGTCCCATAACCCTCCCACACAATAGAAATTTCGTGACCTAATCCCACCTCCCTCAAACTTACGGCTGTCATCATCATCTCCCTCACATGTTTTTCAATTCTTTAATTCCAATCACAAATCTCTATTGAATAGAAACTTTCATCCATGTAAGAAATCATGAAGCCCTAATCACAAATCTCTAGGCGTTCTAAGAATCTGGAAGCATCAAGCATCTTCTAATCACCTTTAATTGAATACAAACTTTCATCCATGTAAGAAATCATGAAGCCCTAATTTTTGTTCTTATGATCTTATAATCTATTATGATGTTTTGATGCTTCTTATATGCGTATCTATCGTTATTGCATGATTATTGTTGTTATGTGATTTGTTAGATCATTGATATGCTAGGATTAGTGTTTATATTAAAGATATTGATGTTTTGCTGCTGAAAATCACGTTATAATTGATGAAAACACGTTTTCATGTATATATGGTAACTTTATAATCTTGTTTGTAAATCACGTTTTTGGAAAGATTCGTGACTGATTTTGGGTCAACTTTGAAGAGTCATAACTCACTCGTTTTTAAATGGATTTAGTTGATTCTTTTTCCTAAGTTTAATTTACTGTCATAACTTGCAATCTGGAAATGTTCATTAATTAATTCGTAGTTTAAGGTCATCAATTTGATATCACAAGTTCGGGTCTTAGCAGCAGTATGATCTGGACAGGTTGTGTTGTGCACTTGTTTTGGCCCTGTTAACATGTTAATTAGTTTAAAGTCTCTTAATAAAACTTGTTCGTAACATGTTGAAGTGGTTACTATGAAAATTTGGTGATCTAGTTCACAAGAGAAATCCTCAAACCTGCTGAAACAAATAGACGTAAAATTCGTATGAAATCTGTCAAAATGTTAAGTGTGATTATTTGATCAAATGATTATGATTTACGTATGAAACTTGTTAGGGGTTGAATGTAATTGAATATTAATGTTTTATGGATAATCTCATGAATTTTAACCACGGGCATGGAGATGAGCCTTCTGCCTAATCTGGAAAGTCTAGACCGTGCGAGGTTGCCTCTTCAACCTAGCACCAACTTGAATGTTTAATCTAAATTGAAGCTTATGTGTTAAGTGGTTGGGCATGATAAATTGGATTTTGGTAGATGGTCATAAAATAAAACATCATGTACATATATTGAACCAATGATCTAGAGCTTTTGATAACCTAAGTCTTAATTTTGGTCAAGCTACAAACTCGTAAAGTTGGCATATGAGTCTTTTCTAAAACAGCACGTCTCAACTTTTTGGTCATATTCAATCGGGCATAACTCACTCAATTCTTATGGGAATTGAGTAATTCTTTTTTTTTTAAACAATAACATATGCTCTTAGCTATCTGTTAACTACTTTTATGCATCCTAGTTCCTCTCTTTGGGCACTGAATATGTCGGTGCAAGATCAGTGCATAAACAACCTTGTTTTCCAAAACTTGTTTTAGTTGTGCAATGTCATAGGACTTGTGTGTTATGATATGAATCCGGTGTAAAACATGAAAGGTGCTTGATTTAATTATACCCACTTACCTGTAAAACTTCATGTGCTAAGTCTAAATGTAGGTCAGAGTATGGGCTGGCCTATGAGGCATGTAATTTGACTATCTTACGTGTAGTAACACTTGTATCCATGATTTGTCTGTTGGTATGTGGTATATATATAACATGTTTAAAAGTAAGTTAAAACTACATAAAGCATGAAACCATGCATCAATACAAGGTCCAAAGTCTCTCACCTCCTTGGGAATGACAAGACTGCACAAAGTCGCCCCGTCGACTCTGTGCCGTATAGATGTAGTCGGATGTTTGCATGAACTTTATCCTTATGTGTTATGTGTTACTCAATGTGAGGTAGTAGCATGTATTAGGGTTAAAATATATCCACGGTAACATAGACTTATCTTAAAATGCTAAAATTGTTTCGATCAACCATCGTGTCATCGGACCAATACGCCGAGTCTACGTTTTCTACTTGTTATGTGTTAGGTCATAGGTATCACGGTAACTTGTAGTTGTAGTTAAACAACTCTTCCTAGCGACAACTCCTAATTATTTAGACCCCACTTATGTGTTAGGTCTCGCGTATCAGCTTGCGCACGTCCAAGTGCGGTTTGTAGCAGTGCATCCCTAAGGTGAGTTTCACGAACCGTTATGTCACATCCCGTTTGGGTGTTGACATGCACATTTCACGGGTTACTCGATAACCGACACAACGCATGTTCAATACTGAACACACATTATCACATGTCTTTAGAATAGCCTACCATTTTAAGACCTTACACTCGGACCGTTAATAAAGTAAATTAGCATGGTGATATTTTGTAGTACTACTGGGGTCTGGCAAACCCCGCTCAGCGGGCACGGGATGCCCACCCGACTGTCGGTCGGACTGAGTTAATGTCAGCCAAAACTACCGTGTTCGGATAGACACGGGGAAAGGAAAAACGTGTAGGTTAATCCTACATGCACTTAGTCAGTCTCAGTTGAGAACTTTCTATAGACATGAACTTAGGTTAGCTACCTACGATAGTTTCAGTATTATATCACATTCTACATATGAATATAATATATATATATATATATATATATATATATATATATATATATATACCGGGTATAACTGTAACAACCCGTAAGTTTCCAAGGACTTAAACCGATAATATATACTTATGTGTTAATTATGTTACGTAACTGTTTGCTTGCAACGTGCTAATTTTATCATAATTACATTCATTTACAATAGGAATATATAGCCTTGACGTAGCCTTAGTTCATGTTGTAAACAATAATTGAACATGATGACTTCTTTGCACGGAATGGTCGCTGGAATTTCAATAATAATAAAACGACTAACCGAACCCATTTATCAAAATTACCAAACTATGTGGTAAACGTTAAACATGATCCCATCATCTTGTGGATTTATCATTATTTTCATTTTCATTTTGCATTCGTTTAAACCATTAAACTTTAATTTACCTTTTATCAACCTTTTTCATTTTATGACACACATTTCATATATATATAACTTATACATTTTCATTTTCATTTTGCATTCGTTTAAACCATTAAACTTTAATTTATCTTTTATCAACCTTTGTCATTTAATGACACATATTTCATATATATATAACTTATATAAACACTTTCATGACAAATAACAACGTGTTTAGACGACGACAACGAAACGAGACTTGTGATCCATTCCTTACGTAAACTTTAATATATTTTACGTCCAAAACATTTTATTTAACTTTATTAACGTTCACAACAAATATCTTTTACATAGATGCAATATATATAAACATGCAATGTAGTTTTCAAAATATAAACCTATGTAATATTTTGAGTCCACCTAAGTTATCATTTTATTATTTCTAAACGTCGTGGATAACTATTTTTATAAATGTTTCGTTACATTCGATTCGTTTATTTATTTCCTCTAGTTCCTTTACGTTTAAACCGACCCGTCACCCTCCCTTTTTCTCCTCGTGACTCGACCTCCACCGGAGACCGAACCGGTTCCCCGTCCCCTTTCTTTGTTCGGCCGGCCTAACCAACTAACCACCACCATTAGCCTTTAATTGAGTTAGTTACTCCCTTGTACTTGTGTTGACCCTCACCTTATGCCATTCACATCAACATGGGACATCCTTACACCCTACAAACCCACTTTAACAACTATAGGGAGAACTTGTCTCACTACCTCCCAAACCTTTTAACCAATGGATCAAGATTTCCCTCCAATTCACTCTCTCTCTCTCTCTTTCCCTTTAGTTGCAGCCATGAACACACCTAAAACACAAGACTTAACTCCCTTGAACCGGCCAAGCTTGAGGCTCGAACCCGAGCCCTCTTTTCTCCCTTTCTCGGCCGAACACAAGCACACAAACACCCAACACTTGGACTTTTAATACCCTATCATTCTTACTAGATATTTATCTAAAAACCAAGACCCAAACACACTCATTCTCTCCATATCTCATCTCTCTCGGCTCACTCTCTCTCTTTCGGTTCCTATCCAACCGAAACACACACATACATAACCAAACACTCTCCTTTTCTCAATCACTTTTATACATAACCACCTTTTAGAGAATCACTTGTCACATTCAATCTCAAGAACACTTCTCTTGCTCCTCTCTCTCTACAAACCGTAAGCACTCTCTCTCTCTACTCTCTCTCTAAATTTTCTACTCAAACTCTCATTCTCTTGATGATTTATGGTACTAGGAAGCAAGAACACTCAAGGATAATCATCATCATCATCATTTTCGGCCTACATTTCCTCCAACAAGGTTCCATCTTCATTCTTCTAGTTTAACCTTGTTCTAACAAGTATTCTTAGTTCCTTTGTTTAACCATAACACTCCATTAGCAAGTCTTGACTCACATTGTTGTCTAAACACCATTTTGAACTATAAAAGTCTACTTACTTGTATTTATCTTTATGTTTCACCATGCATCTTGTTACAAGAAACTCATGATAGTATTTACTTACATTATTATGTTCAAGATTTAGTTTGGTTAGACTTGTACACAAGTATTTGCTTAGGTTGCCTTTTTAGACATTAACATTGTATTTATCATGTATTATGTGTAGATCTTGTAACTTTGGACCCCTTGATGCCTATGACACGTTTTTAAACCTTTAATATAGTCAAAATATGATATCTTGGACTTTAGAAAGATTACAGTGCTTAAACTCACCATGGCAAACTTTTACATGCAAAAGTACACTTTAAAAACCCTAGAAATTGCTTTTCACTAAAGATCCGTTTAGACCAGAAGATTTAGACTTTTAAACAGTAGGTTTTGATGGTTAAAGTGAACCTAAGACATGGCCAAAAGATACCTTTTTAAATTACTTGAATTTGGGCACAAACCGGGACTAAAATTGACACCCGACGGGCCCGGAAACACCATTTTTATAACAGAACCCAAATCTGGTCCAAATGAACTTATAGGGTCATTTTAATAGTAAAAAAATGTTTACAAACTCATATGGTGAATTTAGGAACCTAACAGTGTCATTTAACGGGCAAACGGGACCAAAACGGTAAAACCGACACTAAATACACAAAACCGGCAAACTAATCCAAACCAACACTTAAAATCATTATCCACCCATTTTGGACAGAAAATAATCATATTTTATTGAACTTGATTGATTTCTAACTTAAACGGATAAATATCGTGTAATCGGCGGTTACCGCGAAATCGCCCGGTTTTTGGCTAACTAGTCAAAATAACCAATTTTCATATAAAAACCCTCATTTTGACTTAATATTTATTTCTATAAATATTTACCACTTTTGAATATTATTTGGGAATTTTTTTATATTTTATTTAATTAAAAATATATATTTTACATTATTTCCAAATAAACCTAAAACCGGACACTTTCACCTTGACTTTCCAAATCGTTTAACCATAAGGCTACTATGACGTCAAGACTTGACCTACCTAATTGGAGTGACATTTATTGTCAACCCAATTACTTATTGCGTGTCTTATAATTATCTAGGCTTGCATTTTCATTGATCGTGCTACCGATTTCCATCACTGAATCATGTGAGTTTTCATGGCCCCTTTTTCCTTTAACTATTTTATTTTTGGGGGAGAATTCATACATACATCTTTTCCATGTTAGACAATTTGACCTTGTTATCATAAGTGTTTCATGTGCATTTCCATTGTCCATACTTGTTATCTCATGTTCATTCATGCTATAACCCAAACCCCACTATTAACTGAATCCGATTAATTATCATTTGCAAACGGTAACGTTTGAATAGATCTATTGGGTTAACGCCCCTGCTCTGATTGGTAGCTCCAATTGTGACTCCGTCCTATGTCATATCTATGCGGTACCAACCGGACTATAGGTACCAAGAGTGGGTAAACAGTCAGTTTCGGTATTCAGGGTACATGGTAACATTATCAACTAGTCTCATCAAATATTGTCATTTATTAACATGAACTATTTCCGACAAGGTTTTAAAAACCGGTTCGAACCGGCCGGTTCGACCGGTTCGACCGTCACCCGCCCACCTAGCCGGTTTTTTAACATCCGGTTTTATGGGTTTAACCGGACCGGGTTAGACCGGCCGGTTTTCCGGTTTTTTCCGGTTTTTTCCGGTTCAACCGGTTTTCTGATTTTTTTTTTTATTTTTTTTTTAATTATTTTTTAAAGTTTAAAACTTATATTTTCTTATGAAATACATATTTGATATTATTTTTGAGTGGATTATAATTGTATTTTAACTACTTTTGTTGGGGTGTACAAGTTTATTAGCATTTTTATAAAAAAAAATATATAAATCCCCTAACCGGTTCAACCACCCGGTCTAACCGGTCCGACCGGTCGAACCGGTCCCGGAAGGTTTTCCGGTTCAACTAAAAAACCGGTTTTTAAAACATTGATTTCCGATTACTATTTTCATTTAACCTTTAACTGCTAGCACTTTAAACCTGTGAAACTCACCAACAATTATTTGTTGACCGTTTTCTCGTATGAATTCTCAGGTACTTAAACTTAACTGCTGTGCATGCATCGGACCTGCTTGCTTGTTTCCTGCCTTTGCATCTTAGGACTTTTCAGTTGTTTCTGGAGAATGGTTTAGCTTTTGGAGATTTTCCTGACATAACATCTAACGGTGTCATGTCCTAAAAATCTTTTGAAACTTATGTGTTGTAAACTTAAAACTATTTACTTTTCTCATTACAATTAATCCGCTGCGTAATGATATTGGAAAAACTCCTATTTACTCCAACAATTTAACTATTTCCAAAACGGCTCTAGTTGTTGAACCATCCAGAGTACGTTCGTAACCTTGACTGTGATAACCTTTTTTGCATCCCGACACAAATCTTACAGGGTGTGACAATAACGGTATGTTATACTACTTATGTGAACTCACCAGCGTTAGCTGATACTTGCTCTTATGCATGCTTTACAGGTCGCTAGGAGTTATCGGATTTTGACGCCGACTTTGGCTAAAACATTTTTCAAATTTTTTTTTGGGAATTTCATTCTAAGTATTTTTAATTAGTAAATCATAAATGGATTTCATTTAAGGATGGGTGCCTTGTTTTGCGCAACTTTATTTTTTTTGAAATGCTTCCGCTGAGTTTCATTTAAACACTGGTTTAAATGTTTTCTGGTTTGAAACATTTACATTTGTACCCTTAAACTATGTTTTGCATGTAACTAATGACTTGGATCCTGGTCTCGTTACGCCTCACACGGTTAAACTCCGTTAGTGGAAACTGGGGGTGTGACAGATTGGTATCAGAGCCCTTAGTTGCAGAGAACTAGAATTTTCAAAAATTCTAAACTGTAACTATTTTTCACATTAGTTACAACTCTTCCCAGAAATGTTTTCTTCCCACATGCCAAAGTCGATAGTCACTCTCTCACACACCTAGTTACTAAGTGTCCTATTAACTTTTGTCTTACTCTCATGAAACTCTTCTTAACGCTCAACGAGGATCTAGTAATCCTTGGGACGTCTACACTATCTCCGACATATGTACCTCCTGCATTGCATTGGAGGTGACGAAACCTTGAGTCAGACTGAAGGAGCGCGCCCTTACTTTTGAAAAGGCGGTCGCTACTTGGATTATTTTGGACCGGAGACCTGGGCGTAGTACCCAAACATTAGACTCTGTATTACTTAGGGAAGGTGGTGTAACCCCTCCCCCAGCTCAAACTGTTTTTATTCCAACTCTCTCTAGGAGTTATCGGATTTGGATGCGGACTTTAGCTAAAACCTTTTCCAACTTTTATTTTTGGGAATTTCATTCTAAATATTTTTATTTAGTAAATCATAAATGGATTTCATTTAAGGCTGGGCACCTTGTTTTGCGCAACGTTATTTTTTTTTTGAAATGCTTCCGCTGAGTTTCATTTAAACTCTGGTTTAAATGTTTTCCGGTTTGAAAAATTTACATTTGAACCCTTAAACTATGTTTTGCATGTAACTAATGACTTGGATCCTGGTCTAGTCAGGCCCCACACAGTTAAACTCCGTTAGTGGAAACTGAGAGTTTGACATGTTTGGCCACACGTACCAATTATAGTATGTGTGCGCCCATTGGGTTACTATTAAGCCCAATGATAGTTGATTATCGACATTTGAGTCGACTAGGCAAATTGATCTCTGTATGTTCGAGCCAATGTCCCGATGATAGTATGTGTGGACACATTTGGATACTACAATAATAGTTTATTATGTAGATAGGTACTAATAGTACGTTTGGCCACATGTATCAATGATAGTATGTTTGGGCCCATTGGGTTACTATTAAGCCCAATGATAGTTGATTATCCACATTTGACTCGACTAGTCCCACTGATAGTTGATTATCCATTGTTTTATTATTAAGCTAATAGATACTTCATAAATCAACTTTGGATATAATCACCATGAAATTAAAAACAATCGAAGGCAATCGCCCATAATCGACTCCATTGGTTTATTATCGACTCAATTGGTCATAGTACCACTCAATCGACAACATATTTGAATTTGTGTCTCAAAATGGATGGTCGACGCCATCTGTATACATCGACTCAAATTGGGATGATCGTCTCCATTGTCTATTATCGACTCCAAATGGTCATAAACCAACTCATTTGGTCATAATCTACTCGATTAGTGTAATGTCAACTGTAATTGGCATTAGTCAAACTCATTTAGTGATAATCAACCCCATTTGTGTATTATCGACTCAAACTGGGATGATCGAACCCATTGTGTATTATTTACTGATCGAAATCATTTGGTGATAATCGACGGTATTACTTTATTGTCGACTCGAATTAACATTAGTCGTACTCATTATTTGATAATCGACCCTGTTGGTCTATTATCGACTCAAATTGGTCAATGCCCATTATCGAATACAATTATCATAATCCACCAAATTTTCCAAACACATTCAAAACACAAACCAACTTACTTTTTTTATTTTATAAATTTAAGTTATCAAATATTTTTAATATAAAATATAATTATGTCATCTTCATAATGGAAGTCTAATTATGTCACATTTTAAATAGTATTATAATACAATTACTTATAGTGTGTATAAGTATAACCTTATTAATCTAACCAATCCATTATTTTATTAACTTGTCTTCCCTTACACGTTTTATATATTTGTTTTGACAATTTTAGCGGATGAAATTTTCAAAACTTTCTAAACCTCCCTCTAGGTTTCCGTCTTAGTTTAATGGTAATTAAAGCTCATTTTTGGCGCTGTTGACATTTCTAACCCCAAAATAATTAAAATTTTGAAAATTTTCATTTGAACAAATTTCAATTGCCGCTTTTGAATCCTATATTCCAGATATCATTATATGTGATAATGGTTCATTCAACACCAGTTAGTGGTTTCTATACTCAAAGCCGCTTGACTTGCTCCGAAAACAGGGTGATCATAGTGTTGGTACTAGAATTCAGGAGATTATGAGCAGCTCGCATCAGCTCGCAAGCACATCATTGTAAGGATCCTGAATTATATTTCCTGACTAACCATTGCTTTTCCCTTTTTGTTCATTATTCGCAGGATAACTCGAGCATGGATCACGTGTCCTAAAGACCCGGTCAACTAACAGAAACGTGGACCAAGTGGACTTCAAACGGCTAATTGGAGAACGTGGAGTTAGTTGCTAGTTTTTAGGGGATGTTGTTATGATGTAATTCGTATTTAAACGGAGCTCTAGGCTTACACACACACACACACCTTTTTGCGATTACGATTCTCTGCTACACTTAGATTACGAGCTCATTTCCTTTGTACTCAAAACGTTCATTATATAAAAGTTTTAGGAGGCAGGTACTTTGAACCGGCCCCCGAGGTTTTTTGCTAGGCTCCTTGAGGATACTCAAGGATTCCTGGATTTTCCCTCGTTACATCCTCGTGTCAATCTTCATATTTACATTTTCATCTTTATTCACATCAAACACGCTACCTCACATACGAAATTTGATCAACTAATTGCTTAGGCAGTTTTTGACCAAAACAATTTGGCGCCCACCGTGGGGCAAACGGTGTTTGAATTCGATTAAGAGCCTTGATCTTCTTCCCATAATCGATTCTTGAAAATGTCGAGCCAACAAAAAATTACTTCGAAATCTGTTTCATCCACTAAACCGGCTGTCGACACTGGTCTCCCCCCAATGTTGAAGAAAGTGACCGGCACCGACGCTAAAAGAGTGGAATATCCTACTTTTCAAGGATCTCAAGGTACGTCCACTGACTCTGCTATTTCTAATAACGATCTCTATGTTTTGATCAGGCAAATGAAGTCTCATGTGGATGAGCAAGCCAAAACCAACGAGAAAATGATGAAGGAGATCATGGAATTGAAGAAATCAAAGAAACCAGTAGAGGAAATTAGCCCTTTGATGCCAAAATCATTCGGGTTCGACTCTCCGGAAATATCGGAGCAGCCAAAACAGAAAGCAAATCCCTCTACTGCTCCAAAGTCAGGTATTGCAACAGCTACTACTGCAGGATTCTCAGGCTCTCAGCATCAGAAGACTTCCAGGGTGATAGATCTGGAATACTCTGGGTTCTACTCCGAGCAGCCCCCAGAATCTTACTACAGTGGATATGGAAGTCAGCAGCCGCCGAGATGCTCGAGTCAGCAACCAGCCGGGTTTTTAAGCCATCAAATGCCGACGGTATCAATGCAACAACCTGTATCTCAACCACAGCGGTTTGCTGCGACGAACCTTCATGAGCCTTGGAGTCAGCAGTCAGCAGCACCTACTCCTCAAATGCTTCAGGGATCTTCATCTCAGCCATTCCAACAATATCGGAGCCGCTTCCGAGCTGCTCAGGATCCTCAAGGATCCTTATTTTCTAATCCTACTGTCTCTGCAGGCACATTCCCAGGTTCATCTCAGGAGATGCATGAGGGAGACTTCATCCCCATGCAAATGGGAACCACAACTGAGCCGACTATCCTCAGAGATGCTGAATATGGGCCCCAGATCCATCTTCGAACCGCCACGGCTGGTAACAACTTTGATAATTTTTATGCTAACCCTAACCAAGGAACTGTGCAGGACGCAGGTATCAACCCAACTATTGCTAGGGAACTTCAGAGATTAAAGGACATGATCTCGAGTGTTCCTGGTGTCATTCGTCCAATTCCTGAAGTGCCGGCAGACAGCCACAGAGTCTCTAGATTTGCTTGGCCCATTTGTGACGTAGAGATACCAAAAAGATTCCAAACCCCCAACATGAAACTCTACGACGGGACCACAGATCCTGAGGAGCACGTGGCACAATACAGAGAACGAATGGAAATCAACCCCATACCTGTAAACATCAAAGAAGCTTGCCTATGCAAGGGATTCGGCTCAACATTGACAGGGCCAGCCTTAAAATGGCTGCTCAGTATCCCTCCTAATACCATTACTTCTTTTCCCCATTTAGTTAACTTGTTTAATAACCAGTTTTCTTGCAGCAGGAGCTTTGAGAAGCTCACTGGTGATTTGTACAGAATAGTTCAGAAGCCCAACGAATCCCTGAGGGATTATGTGGCCAGATTCGGTCGAGAAGCTCTGGATATTCCCAACCTAGATATGGCTGCTGCTGTAGAAGCTTTCAAAATGGGGATTAGAGGAGACTCCCGCTTTTATGATGATTTGGTTATGACTCCTTGCAGGAACCTTGATGAAGTCAGAACAAGGGCACTAAGGTTCATCAGGTTGGAAGATGACAAGAAGATCCAGAAAAGAGGTGAAGAATCGTCGGGCAGAAGGACAAACTCTCCCGGAAAACAACAACGAAACAAACCCTATTATCGTAATGATAATCCCAGGGTCAACGAAGTTGAAGAGGAAGACGACGAAGAAAACTTCCCAAAGGTATCTGATTATTGCTTTTCAGCTGACATGGGTGGTTTGTTATGTGCCTTGCAGGATCTAGGTGATAAAGCCAGATGGCCAAGAAAATCAGAGAAACAAGGATCATGGAAAGATAAGTCTAAATGGTGTGCCTACCACGAAGACTTTGGGCACTTAACAGATGATTGCATAGCCCTTCGAAAAGAGATCAGTTACCTGCTCAGCAAGGGGCATCTCAAAGAACTGTTCGCCAGAAAGAAAAGTAAAACTCAAGAAGCTGCTGAGCTGCCCAAAAGAGCTCAGTCGCCACCAGCAGATGCAAAAGTAATCAACTTCATCTCGGGAGGATCTGACATATGCGGAACCTCTTTCTCATCAGCGAAGAGACATGCTAAGGAGGCCAAGATGGACCAAGGCAGTCGACCAAAGAAGAACGCGATATTGACTGAAGACAAAGTCATCTCTTTTGACGAAACTGATAAGCTGGACATCCAGGATCCTCACCACGACAGTCTGGTAATTACATTATGTATTGCTAACCATTATGTTCGCAGGATTCTGATAGACAATGGCAGTTCGGTCAACATTATTCAATTGGACGTGCTTAAAAAGATGAGCATTCCAGAAGAAGAGATAATCCCAAGATCCTCGGTGTTAGTAGGATTCAGCGGAGAAACCAAGCATACGGTTGGAGACATCAGACTTCCTGTTTACATTGAAGGAGTCAACTCCATGCAGAAATTCTGCGTTATTGACTCCCTTCCTTGTTGCAATGTAATCTTGGGAAGGCCATGGATCCATGACATGAAAGCGGTTCCATCTACCTATCATCAATGTGTGAAGCTTCCCACACCTTGGGGAGTTGTAAGAATACTAAGTGATCAACAAGAAGCCAAAGACTGCTATACTTCTGCAATGAAGAACACCATCAAGTCCAAGCCAGCATAGCAATTAAAGAAACCAGCACGAAGAATTCAGATGACAAAGGAGTTGGAAATCAAAGAAGTTCAACTTAATCCTGAAGATCCTGAAATCAAAGTGCTGGTAGGAACCAATATTCCTGAGGATACTGAGGAGCAGCTCGTGAGCCTCTTGAAGTCCCGAGTCACGACGTTTGCATGGAAACATGAAGACATGACAGGTATATCTAAAGATATTATTACTCATAAACTTGGTATAGATGATTCTTTCAGGCCAATACATCAGAAAAGAAGGAAGTTCGCTCCTGAGAGAAACATCATAATCCAAGAAGAAGTTGACAGGCTGCTCAAGTCAAAAATGATTAGAGAAGTTAAATACCCTCGATGGCTGGCTAATGTGGTGGTGGTCCAGAAGAAGAATGGTAAGTGGAGGGTGTGTGTAGATTACACAGACCTAAACAAGGCTTGTCCAAAAGACCCATTCCCTCTACCACACATTGATTCTATGGTGGACGCAACTGCTGGGCACGAGATGCTAACTTTTATGGATGCATCTTCGGGCTTTCAACAAATTCAAATGGAACCATCAGATCAGGAAGACACGGCCTTCATGACACCCACAGGTATTTATTGTTATATTGCAATGCCTTTTGGTTTACGAAATGCAGGTGCCACATACCAAAGGCTAGTCAACATGATGTTTAAAGACAAACTGGGGGACACCATGGAAGTATACATAGATGATATGGTGGTGAAATCGAAAAAAGCAAAGGATCATCCTAGAGATCTTGAAGCTGCTTTTGATATATTGGACCAGTTCAATATGAAATTAAATCCTTCCAAGTGCCATTTTGGAGTAAAGGCCGGCAAGTTCCTGGGCTTCATGGTTACTGAAAGAGGAATAGAGGCCAGCCCTGAACAGATCCAAGCGATTATAAATTTGAAATCTCCAACGAATGTCAAGGAAGTTCAAAGATTAACTGGAAGAGTAGCAGCACTTAACAGATTCATATCAAGATCATCAGAGAAGAGCAAAGAATTTTATGACATATTGAAGAAGAACAAAAAGTTCGAATGGGGTGAAAAACATGAAGCAGCTCTGAGCTCCTTGAAAGAATATTTATCATCTGCTCCGCTTCTAATGCAACCAGTCAAGGGCGAACCATTATCTCTCTACCTGGCAGTTTCAGGCAGCTCAGTGAGTGCTGTACTTGTGAAAGATCATAAGGGACAACAGCATCCGGTATACTATGTAAGCAAAACATTACTAGATGCTGAAACCAGGTATTCTTATCTAGAAAAATTGATTTTAGCTCTCGTAATGGCTTCTCAAAAATTAAGACATTACTTTGAAACCCATGTTATTTACGTAAAAACTAACTATCCTATTAAGTGTGTCTTAAGAAAGCCAGAAATGTCCGGAAGAATGGCGAAGTGGGCAGTTAAATTAAGTGCCTATGACATCATATATGAGCCAAGAACAGCAATCAAGTCACAAGCCCTTGCAGACTTTGTGGCTGATTTCAGCAGCGATATACTGCCAGAAGTTGAACTAGAGGTCAAGCAGCTCGAAGAAGCTTCAGGCAGCTGGATCCTATATACAGATGGAGCATCTAACGTTAGAGGAACAGGATTGGGTGTGCTACTGAAATCGCCACAGGGGGACATTATCCCTCTATCTATCCATTGTGAATTCAAAGCTACTAATAATGAAGCTGAATATGAAGCTTTAATTGCAGGATTACAACTCGCTAAAGATATGGGTATCCAACACATTCAAGTTTTTATTGACTCCTTGTTATTAACTAACCAATTTAATGGATCCTATGCAGTGAAAGGCGAAAGGCTAACCAAATATCTAGACCTTGTAAAACAGTTAGCATTATCTTTTGAAAATTGCAACATATCACAGGTACCTAGAGAAGAAAACGCAGAAGCGGATGCTTTGGCAAATTTAGCATCGTCTTTAAGGATCCCAGAAGGTGTCAAGATTCCCATAACTCATATCCTGACACCGGCAATCGAAGATCAAGAAGTTAATGATGTCACAACAGATAAAGATCAAGAAATGGTAGATTCTCAGGATCCTCAGGGATCCTGGACTTATCCTATCAGGAGATTTATTCAAGAAGGAGAAATCCCCAAAAACGAGAACTCCAGACTCTTCCGAACAAAGGTAATTCCATATTCAATAATAAATGGTATCTTATACAAGAAATCTCTTGCAGGACCATACTTGAGATGCCTCGAGCAGCCTGAAGCACTTGCGGTGCTCCAAGATATTCACGAAGGTGATTGTGGCAATCACACTGGGGGCAGATCACTATTTTCCAAAGTATTGAGAACAGGATACTACTGGCCTACTATGAAGAGGGATGCTATGGCCTTTGTTCAGAAGTGTGATGCATGTCAGCGGCATGGCAATATCCTCCATCAGCCTGCTGAGCCGCTCCATTCAATATCATCTCCATGGCCGTTTATGAAATGGGGGATGGACATAGTTGGTAAGCTGCCTGTAGCACCTGGAGGAAAAGTCTTCATGCTGGCTATGACGGACTATTTTTCTAAGTGGATTGAAGCCGAAGCTTTTGTTCAAGTTAGAGAAAAGGAAGTGATTTCCTTCATCAAAAGGAATATCTTGACAAGATTTGGAATCCCATCAGAAATAGTGTGCGACAATGGGTCTCAATTTATTGGAAAAAGGACGACTAGTTTTTGTGAAGCATGGGGCATCAAGATGGTAACTTCAACTCCCATACATCCACAAGCTAATGGCCAAGCAGAATCGAGCAATAAAATCATCATCAATAATCTCAAGAAGAAGCTAGGAGACAAGAAAGGAAAGTGGGCTGAAGAGCTACCTTTTGTATTGTGGGCTGACAGAACGACCTCCAAAAATGCTACTGGTCAAACACCATTTTCCTTAGTATTTGGATCCGAAGCTGTGATACCCACTGAAATGGTGATGCCAACTGCAAGAACAAGCTGCCGGAATTTTGAAGCAAACAAGCAAGAGCTCCTTGAAGATCTTGAAACAATCGATGAAATTAGAGACCTCGCAAAGTTTAGGATGGCAGCATACCAGCAAAGGATAGCCAAGTCTTACAACAGAAATCTAAGGGTCAGAAGATTTCAAGTAGGAGATCTGGTACTCAGGAAAGCTTTTCAAAACACTACCAATCCGGCACATGGGAAACTCGCACCTAAATGGGAAGGTCCTTACCTAATAGATTCAGAAGCTGGAAAGGGAGCATACAGGCTGGCTACTATGGAAGGTGAGCTGCTCCCAAGAGCTTGGAATGCGATTCACTTGAAGTTGTATTTTATGTAAGTGCTCTCCGGATCCTCTAAGTATATCCGAAAATCCTTGTGTAAACTCCAAGGACATCAGGTATGATTTTTATTCTCATTTCAATTTCTTAATCATTATCTTTGTGAAATGGTTACTAACTTAGGCATCGGAGGGGTGTTAGTCAAACTAACACCCACCCCTCACCAAGCCTTGAGGTAATTTGCAGATGTTTTAAGCTTCTTGTCGCAAGCTAGAGGCTGATCACCTCTTCTAAGTATAAGGCATTCAGAATGCTATCAAAGGTTTAGGAGGTTTTCACCTTCTCGTTCACTAATGGGAATCGCCAGGAGCGCAAGACCCTCGCCAGGAGCGCATGGTGGTGGCCTATGGTTCAAGGTGGTGCGACCAGTCCATCTAAGGGTGGCTGATAATTTCATCACTGTTGGCCATAGGGTGCACTTCAAAATGGGTGGCAGACGTGTCATCTCGTAAAGGTTCTAAGGCTTTTGGCGTTTTCACGTCAACTAAGGTTTAGGCATTTTAGTGCCTCTCAAGTTTATGGGCTTGACCCCAGTTGGCTTGGTCCCAAGTGTTTTTGAGCTTGTCCTCAGTTTAGCAAAGGTTTTTAATGTTTTCACATTAACTAAGGTATAGGCACTTTCGTGTCTCTCAAGTTTTTGGGCTTGACCCCAGTTGGCCTAGACCCAAGATTTGTAAGGTACATCGCGCCTCAAAAGGCAGATTGGGCTTGACCCCTGTTTAACTCATTTTTAAGTGCTCAAGGCTTACTCTCAGTTTCGTCGGGATCTCACCAAACCTGCTTTGAGGATCCTTAAGAATCCGCAAGGATCTTGACTATTTTGGAGAATGGAATCTACTTGAACAGGTGACATCAGTATTGTTACAAATTTTTTATTACTAACTGAGTATTGGCAAGCATCATGGTCTGTTAACATTGGCAAAGTTTTATAGACTTTTGAGTTTTTATACTAAACTATGTTATTGAGCATCCTGTAGGATCCTCGTTTAAGTATTTTTCCAAATAATTAAAACATACACAACACACCATGATGATCAAAATACTACTAAGTCATATATTTGCAGGAAATTAGAAAGATTGACCCCAGGCTTCGTCTTGGAACCCAAGATCCCTCCACCTGAGGTCAACCACATTGTCTAAGGAGCTTGGACTTCGCCTTGAAACTCAAGGTCCCTCCATCCAAGCCCCCAAAAGTCAAGTCACCATTGTTTTTGTTTCACCACAACTATTGTTCAAAAACCACAAACCACCAAAACAAACAAACTAAAAAAGTGGGCTCCGACCTAGTCAAGAATGCCTTCATCGCCCAACTTATCACCAGCAGCCTCCGCCTGCTCCACCTCCTTGCCCTTGCCTTTCTCCTTCTCAGCTTCCTTCTCAACCTCCGGCTCGACCTCCTTCTCAGCTTTTTCTGAAGCATCTCCTCTCTCAGTCAACAGCTTCTTGAGGCTCACCTCCCAGTCCTTAACCGGCCAGCTCTCCGAAGTAAAGCCTTCAGCCTGAGCAGCAGTCGCCATCTCAATCATGCACTCCAGCACACTGATGGCAGCTGAAGATTGAGCGTTCTGTTCGGCCAGCTTTAAGGCTTCAGCAGCTGCAGCATCTTTTTCTTTGAGCTGCTTCTCATAGTGGCGTGTGTTGCTGGCTGATGCCTTACTCACCTTCTCAAGACGGAGCGTGGCCTGGTCAAGTTTAAGCTCAGAAGCTTCAAGCTTCTGCTCAGCTGCTTCAAGCTTCTGCTCCATAACCTCCAGCTTGCCTTCGAGATCAATCACCTCGTGGCTCAGCTTGTCGATACCCTGCATCAAAGCATAACACATCAGAATCAACAAGGGAAGTATTATAATTATAATTTTAACATACTTCTCTATTATTGTGCTATTACTTACAATGTTCACCACAGCTTGCAGCGAGAGCAGCTTGTTAGCAGCTGCAACAGGAGGGAGATCATCGAAGCTGTCCACGTTGATAGTGGAGTCTGGAGCCTTGCGCTTCTTTGCAGAAGAGGTCTTGGATCGAGTGCTGGGAGCTCGAAACTTAGCGGCTGAAGGGTCAGTGGGGGCCTTGCTGCTGGTCTCCTCGGTTTTCTCTTTCTTTGCGATGAGCAGCTTGAGGTCCTTGAAGGAGAAGTTGGAAGCTGAACCTGGAGCTTCATCATATACAGAAAAGGATCAGTTTCCAGATATCATAAAGTATAACTTAAGACAAAAGGGGAGAGGGCTCATACAAATACCTGTTGACATGGTTCTTGAGGGGCTGAGAGACTGCTGAGTGATGCTTCTGGCACTTGAAACGTCTTCGGGCTGACAGCTTCTTTCTGCCACTGGGATGCTGAAGAGATCCTTGAGCTTCTTGGAGGATTCACGGGTCGGCTTGATCAGAGCTTCAAATTTGGGCGCTGTAAAATCAAGAAACAAACATATCAGTTATATGAAATTGAAGAGTGTTTGGAATTAGAATGTTACAAAAACTCTTCCTACCCTTGACAACCCACTGGGTAAGAAGGTTCTCACAACCAACAAGGCTACTCCTTTTTACAAAGAAGAACTGACGCTTCCAATCGTGGTCATTGTGAGAAATCCTAGGGATCATCTGAGCTTCTCCGGTTCTAACCTTCAATACAAACCTGCTGTTGCCATGTGTGGCCAATCGGTACACTTTGCAGATCTCGGCGACCCCAATGTTGAGGTTACGAGTCTGGTTCAAATGATGAAGAGAAAGAAGAATTCGCCACACCATGGGCATCACTTGAGAGTAGGCGAGGTTGGTGATGGAAAAGAAATCGGTGACCAATTCCGGGAAAGGAAATGACATTCCGAGCAGAAAGGGGTAGTGAAGGAAACAGACCCAATCGTCGGAGATATGGTCAGCTTTTAAAGACGGATCGAAGGGACGGAATTCAGCTCCGGCGGGAAAGCTTGCAGAACGCTGCAACACTGCGATCTTCCGATCGTCAAAGTTGCAGGTCTCCTCCGCTGTCGCCGGGAGGAGTCCTTGATCGATAAATTCGTCGGCCACTTGGTCGGAGACCATGGCCGATGATCGCAACAGCTTTTTTCCCATTATCGGAAAAGAAAACGAGAAGGGAGATAGAGGAAACTAACCTGGAGAAGATGGGAGAAGCTCTAGGGTTTTTCGCCAAGAAATAGCTGTGAGCAATAATGAAAGTGGAGAAAGGATTATAAAGGAGAAATCAAACGGGAACTTCGCCTAGGAAGTTGGGACCAACTAGTTTCTCTCAAATCACAGTTAGTTAGCGATAAGGTTTAATTTCAAATTTTCGACAGCTGGCTTGCATGCGCCAACCGCCAAAAATTTGGGGGCAATTGTTGGTACTAGAATTCAGGAGATTATGAGCAGCTCGCATCAGCTCGCAAGCACATCATTGTAAGGATCCTGAATTATATTTCCTGACTAACCATTGCTTTTCCCTTTTTGTTCATTATTCGCAGGATAACTCGAGCATGGATCACGTGTCCTAAAGACCCGGTCAACTAACAGAAACGTGGACCAAGTGGACTTCAAACGGCTAATTGGAGAACGTGGAGTTAGTTGCTAGTTTTTAGGGGATGTTGTTATGATGTAATTCGTATTTAAACGGAGCTCTAGGCTTACACACACACACACCTTTTTTGCGATTACGATTCTCTGCTACACTTAGATTACGAGCTCATTTCCTTTGTACTCAAAACGTTCATTATATAAAAGTTTTAGGAGGCAGGTACTTTGAACCGGCCCCCGAGGTTTTTTGCTAGGCTCCTTGAGGATACTCAAGGATTCCTGGATTTTCCCTCGTTACATCCTCGTGTCAATCTTCATATTTACATTTTCATCTTTATTCACATCAAACACGCTACCTCACATACGAAATTTGATCAACTAATTGCTTAGGCAGTTTTTGACCAAAACACATAGTTCATCAAGAATTCGTGGATCATCTTCTTTTACAATTAAGGTTAGTGATGGTTATGTTTATTGATACTTTGGTTGTACGTTTAGTATGAATAAACATTTTTCATTATTCTCTGTCTTGTGTTGTTACTTTGTGACGTTGTTTAGGTCATGACCTATGAAGGAGAATATGCACTAGTTCTGATAATCGTATGCAAGATGATGGGGATTATGATAATATAGGGGTTTATCATAACTCGGGTTATCATTCTGATGGTGGTGAAGCTGGTTATAATAACGAGGAAGATCATCAACGCGAAGAAGTTGATCAGAGTGATGACGATGATGATTCTAGTGACGATGACAAGAGTCATGACTCAGGTGAGGAGGACAAAGAGGGGACACAGAGGAAAAGGGGTTTAACACGAATGAGGAAGATGCAAAGTAAACATGCAAGATCGGGTGGGAAAAGATGGAGAGTGAGGTTTTATAACCATGGCAGGTTTTCAGGAAAGTACGTTACACAATTTGTTAGTTAATTAGGCGATCTTGCGAGGGAGAAGGTAAACTTCAGTATTCATAGTTGGAAGGATGCAACTAAAGAAGTACGAGAGAAGCTGTGGGAAAAGTTATTGGTACATTATGATTGATCTAATTAATTGTTAGTATACATTATGATTTTAATTCCAAGCCTATAGCTAACATTATCGATCATAATCATTGTTTTAGCGTTTTTACAAAGTCGACGAAGACAAAAGGAAAACAGTTATGACTCGCATAGGCACACTACTAAGAAGCTTTCGAATTAAGGTGAATAGAAAGGACATACACCCAAACATAGGCAAACCGAAGAAGTTAGCAAGGATTCCCAGAAGGTTTCTGACGATAATCCTTGATCAACAAGTGTGGGACAACTATGTCACATATGCAATATCCGAAGATTTCATGGTATAAGTATTAAGTTGATCAACATTATCATTTATCTTGATTTATTAATTATTCAAGTTAGCAAATATTGAGTTATCTAATTTGTACATTTTTTTTATTTGAAGAGTGCGTCGAGTAAAATGAAAGCTACACGTGCATTGTATACTTATAACCACAGGTTGGGGCGAGGTGGATATCCATCTCTTGAGAAAAAGTTGGTAAGTGTGGGATACTTCATTAAAAAGTATGCATGATTACTTATGTGATTTTAAAGTAATGCACTTTTCTTATAAATGATAACAAGGTTGCAAAAAAAGAACTTACCGCTGAGCAGATACACAACCGGAGTCAAATGTGGTTGGAAGCGCGTAAAGACAAGCAAGGAGCAGTAAGTGAAGATGTTATGGCGGTCGGAAATCGACTAGTGAGTTCCTGAGACTACATATATATGTATATATACATGTTTTATTTTTTCATATTTATGTTGCTGTAATTTACATATATTCATGTATGATCAGTTTAATCAAATTATATGACGTACTTGCGTAGATGGAACATGATAAAAAGATCAAAGATGGTGAATTCACAGTCGAACCAGGCACGGATGCCTTAACGATAGAATTCGGCAAGGAAAGACGTGGCAGTGTAAGAGGTGTTGGGACGGGCATCTCGAGTTCTACACTTCTCCATGCCAAACGGAATAGAGGTACCGCCAAAAAAACAAGTTGAGGAACTTAAACTTTTACTCCAAGCTTCGGAAGTGGAAAAACATAAAGAGACTAAGAAGAAAGACAAGGAGCTGATGACGATGAGAGAAATGTATAGAAAAAAAGAAGAACAGATGACCGCGATAATGGCTGCCCTTACTTCAAGTGGGATTAGTATTCCACTCTGCCATCCACAGATTCAATCCAGGTAAGTGAATCTGTCTGTAACAGTCCGGTAAGCTAATACATATATATTTTCATTTATAAGATTGTACTTCAAATATGCGTACAGGATCAGGGAGTTATGATGGCTAATGAAAATAACTCACCGACTCATTCAAGGGAGTCTCAATAGAATGGAACTACAAATGCGGCAAATACGCATGAAGCAGTCGGTGAACTTAAGAAGAAAAAGAAGGATACTGCTAAGGTTGCTGCTAAGGTTATCCTAACTTAGTATTTGAATCTATAATTATTTTGATAAATGTATTTCTATTATAGCCTTTGTACTTTATATAATATGCTTCTTTGATCAGGGAACAATTGTACATAACGTTGAAGATCAGTTGCTGACGAAACAAGGTGATCAACTACAAGTGAAACAAACCAACCCAATAATCTTAGAGAAGGTGCCAAACGGAACCATGCTTCGCAGCAGCAAGAATCTCAAGTAACTTATTATTTGAATATTATAGCAATTTACAATAATTCAGTAACTTACACCATTCCCTGTGGGAATAATCTAATGTTATTTAGGAATTTGGTAAAACCGCAAAAAAGAAGAAACGACAATGTAACTCACCTGTGAAAGCAAACACTCCTTCACCTCCAGTGATATGGGTATATATGTAATTTGACAAATATGTCTTTCTAATTATTTTACTATTTTTTACTAATGTTAAATTATAAATTGTTGTAGACTAGGAATTGCCGTTTATGCCATGTAAACCGTAGAACCATAGTCGCTGAGGGTACTGTTGAGTTTTCAGAAGATATACAAATGGTTCATTTCAAACAAGTCACGACACTTGCTATAAAGTGTCCATTGACAAGGTTTTTAGATAACTGCGACGCATCATGTTTACCTTATCCGATCCTTGGTGCGACTACAGTTGGTGAGGCAATTAGAAGTTTTGTTATGTGGGATAAGGACATGGTCAGTTTTGAGTCAGATGATGATGATGATGTAAGTTTCTTTCATTAAGATCCATAATTCATTATATTTATATGTTCAAAATTATTTTGTTTCAAACAATTGATGTGTTATTTTTTCCCTTTAAGAGTTGTTGTTTTAGGACGTAATTTCGACACCGACTCCTGAGGATGCAGCTAATAAGAAAAAACAGGCGCTAAAACCACCACCTACTCAGAAGGATGACCATCAGCTGCAATTGTCACAGACGATGCCATATCTGAAGTATGCAGATTCTGAGTTGATTGGGGGAACACAAATGCTACAGCTGCCGAAAGAACCAAAGATCAGAGCTGGTCCAAAACAATTCGTCACCATTAACAGTATTCAGAAGTGTAACAATGCAACCAATACCAATGTGAAGTTTGGCAAGAATACAAGGAGCTCGGCGGCTAAAGGCAACTAGTTAGATTTTAGAAGGAAGCATATAAGTAATAACGTACTCATGGTTTATTAAATATATGTGGAATATTTTCATTTTGTTTAAGAATACTTTTTAGCGCTTTATATATTGCCCATTTATTGGTATTATTAATTTCTCAAACATCACTATAGAGGAAATGTAATCAAATAAAGTGTCACTAAAGGTGCAGCAAAATTAAAAAATAAAATATTCATGTGGTTGTAGTTCATTTTTGGTCACACCTTAAATTATCTTATGTCATTAAAAGGTAGCAGTAGTGTGATTATTAACTACATATAGTCACACTTTACATAGTTATTAGTGTCTAAAATACATATACAATCACTGTGTACTAAATGAATTGTGTCTAAGGGTGAGGTTATTGGGAGAAGTTTAGTTTGGATAAGAAGGATAAGAAGGAATCAAAGCCATTAGATCTTTAATTAAATGAGATCTATGGCTTAAAATTTTCCTAGATAAATTAGAGAGAAAAAGTAAAGAAAATAAAAGAGGGAAGGGTATTTTTGACTTTTTATCAAATTCCCCTCATTTTTGAAACCTTCATAACTCTTAGATACGATATTAATTTTTTTTAAAAATTACACCATAAAAACGAGAGTTTTTTTATCTTTAAAAGGCGTATAGTGTTGATATATAAAAGTTTTAAATTTTTTTACTCTTTCGATTGTATCAAAACATTCAGATCATTGTGCCATTGTGTCGTTGTGTCATTGTGTCAAAATGTTCAGATCGTTGTGTCATATTGTGTCAAAATGTTCAGATCATTGTGTCATATTGTGTCAAAAACCGAAAAAGTATTTTTTTTTTAATTTTATATATAGCAACACAATATATATATGCTTTTGACACAATGACACAATGACACAATGATCTGAACATTTTGACACAGTGACACAATAATCTGAACATTGTGTCAAAAATAGAAAGGGTGATTTTTTTTAAATTTTTTATATAACAATACTATACGCGTTTTAAAGATAAAAAACGCTCTGTAATTTTTAAAAAAAATAATGCCGTATGTGAAAGTTATGAATATTAAAAAAAAATGGGAAAAGTAAATAAAAAGTTAACAAAAGTGGCTAAGACTAAAATACCCCTCATTCCTTTTTTATTAGATCAAGATCAAATGGCTAGATTTCCTTCTTATCCTTTCTTACCCAAAACAAACTTCTCATTTGAACCTCTCCCTTGTGCCTAAATCTCATAAACAGTCACATTATTTACAAAACAGTGTTACTAAAAGTGTCTTAGGGTCATGTGTCTATGTAACAATGTGACTACATCTGACACAACAGTGACACCTAAAATGCTCCATGTGATTATAAAATGTTTGTTGGTGATAATAAAATTTATGTAATATCACTAGAGGTGTCGAATTATAACTTTATAGAACTAAAATTGTGTGATAACTAACTACATGCAGTCACGGGGTAGATAACTATTTTGTCACTAACATACACAAAAATTCACATTCATTGAATAAACATGTGACTACAAGTGTCTTATGGACATGCTTTTGTGTAACATATGTGACTAAATGTAAATCTAAACACAAAAATTCAATGATAATGTGACTAAAGGATAAAACAGTGACACTTCTAAACATACATGTTAATATAAAACGTTTTTGGTCACATTTCAAATTTGTGTTATGTCCCTATAGGTGTCGAATTTTCACTTTATATAACTAAAATTGTGTGATAACTAACTACATGTAGTCACGGGGTAGATAACTATTTTGTCACTAACATACATAAAAAATCACATTCATTGAACAAACATGTCACTACAAGTGACTTATGGACATGCTTTTGTGTTACATATGTGACTAAATGTAAATCTAAACACAAAAGTTTAATGATAACGTGACTAAAGGATAAAAATAGTGAAACTTCTAAAAATACATGTTTATATAACATGTTTTTTGTCACATTTAAATTTCGTGTTATGTCACTAAAAACAATATAATCGTCATTCTGAAATTTAAAGTTGGGTGTTTATGTGTGACCACACACCAACCAATAGTCACTCATTTCCAATTTTGATGTTTCTAAATATATCAAAATGGTCACACTTTTAATTTTCTCCATGTCTACATAAATTTGTGTCATCATATTGTCACACTCAAAAATCAATTTGTGTCACTAAACCTAAACAATAGTCACATTGGAAAAAATTTAATGTGGCCAATTACCTAGAAAATGTGACATACAAAACAAAAGTGATGTGATCATTCGGTGACATGTTGTCACTAATAGTATAAAGATATGTCACTACAAACGCTTTATATTGACATTATTTGATAAAACTGGAAATAAATCACTACTCTATGGTGACACCTCTAGTCTACGGTGACGGATTTTTTAGTGTAACGGTCACGCATTTTCAATGTCACCATATGTAGCCTATAATGGCTATTCCTTCGGTGACACTTTTTGAGAAAAAAATCGTCACTAAAGTACCTATGGTGACGACTTTTGTGTGTCACCCTATCCAATTTTTGTACTAGTGTAAACCATGATGATGGTATTTTGGTATGGTTAAATATCATGTTCTCTGCAAAAACTTTTCTGGAACCGATTTTTAGGAAGTAAATGTTTATGTTTGACATCAAATTGTACATGGGTGTTACACCCTTATTGGTAAATTTTAAATATGGAAGCCCAAATAAATCGGTATTTCTGCTCCACCCTGAGCTTGGGACACTTTGACCAATCTATTCGAACCCCTGGTGTAGTGACAAACCTGCATCCGGGCCTATGGTTTTGGTTAATGGTAGAACCGCTAGTTCCATGTAACATGGACCGAGACTATAGTTCTCGCCCAAGGACAAAATATCACTTTACGAGACGAAACTCAGGTGTTTAGCGCTGACCCTACACCTGAGTGTACATTTCGTGAAGTAGGGCATAGTTGGGAATAATGTACCACTTGTCAAGTATTAGACAAAGTGTTCCCAAAACGAGAGTTGTGTAGTTGACATAATTGGTAATCGTTACCTACCTGCGTAGCCTAGCCGTTAGAGAGAACTAAGCCATTCAACGTGTTGAAATGAAACAAGATCTCATCCTAATTATAATTTTGTTTTATTAGGTCAAAATTAATTAGGCGTTTTTGCATGAAAATTTCTAAATCTTGTTTTTTCTTATAGATTTCATCAAGTAATTCTGGTCCCGTCCCTACCTCCTCCCTATTTTCCCTTAAGTCAATCCTTGAGAAGGAAAGGCTCAACAACACCAATTTCATGGATTTGTATCGCAACCTGAAAATTGTTCTCACGACTGAAGAAAGTTTTATGTTCTTGAGAACCCAATCCCTGGAGAACCTGCAGATCATAACAGTGCTGACCATGCAAGATGGGCAGGGCATGTTGATGATTCTCAGACTGTGACGTGTCTTATGCTGGAAAAAATGATCCCTTAGCTTCAGAGGATCATGGTTGACAAGAAATCATATGACATAAGCAAGCAACTGAAACGCATGTTTTAGCAGCATGCTCGACACGAACGTTTTGAGGTGATGAGATCCCTGATCACATGTCGTATGCAAGAAGGTTCTTCAGTCAGTGCTCACGTACTGATATGAATAGCTATGTCGATCATCTAGCGCGTTTGGGATATCCACTAAGTGATAACTTAGCCACGGGCATTATCCTTAAACTCACTGCCCAAGTCATATGATCAGTTCATCTTGAACTATAATATAAATGGTGTGGAGAAGGATCCATTATTGATCGTTCGAAATGGTAGAATTGGTAAGAAGGCCAAGAGAGGCAAGGGTAAAAGAAAGGAAAAGAGCAAAGGCAAGAAACACGAATCTCACAAAGGAAGTTATCAGAAAAATGCCAAGTGTTTTCACTATGATGAAACGGGGCACTAGGAGAAGAACTGTCCTAAATACCAGGCTGGAGTGAAACCTAAGAAGTTGTCACTCGGAGGAAAGTCCTCAAGTATACATGTTATTAATTTTTCTTTCCCAAGCAAATCCTTATGTGCGTTGACACAGGATGTGATACTCACAACGATTTGCATAGACTAAGAAGAATTAGAGATCCGAAGCAGGGCGACCTAGAGCTGCATGTTGAAAACAAGCAGAAAGTCGTTGTTGAAACTGTTGACGAACTTACTATTTGCCTAAATGGTTTAACCATTGTTTTGAATAAGTTGCTGCTCAGTCCCTGGTATGACTAGAAACATCGTTTCACTATTTGCTTTGAAAAAGACAAGGTTTTAAGTATGTTTTCAGTGATAAGGGTGCTTTCATTTCCGCATACTTGAATGACGTTTTATTTTGAGGCAAGACCACACAATGGAGTCTATGAGATAGATACCAATGTTAACATGATACACAACATCTCCAGTAAACGTGCTAGGACAAGTGTAAATGACACGTTTAGATGGCATTGTCGCCTTGGACACATAAACAAGAATCGCACAAGAAACTCCAGACTTCCGGGATATTAGAACCCACTGGTCCAGAGTCTTTTGATACATGGGAGTCTTGTTTAAGTGGCAAGTTGACCAAGTCGCCTTTCTCGAATGTCAGTGAAAGAGCGAAGGACCTATTAGGGCTTACATACACTGATGTGTGTGGTCTTTTGAGGACGATGTCAAGAAATGGAGAAATGTAGTTCGTTACATTTATTGATGATTACAGCAGATATGGATATGTCTATCTCATGCGGCATAAACATGAAACTTTTGAAAAGTTTAAAGAATACCAGAACGAAGTACAGAACCAGCTTGGTAAGACGATTAAAGTACTTCGATCAGATCGAGGTGGCGAATATCTAAGTAAGGAATTCGATGCACACCTCAAGTCTTATGGAATTGTGACCCATCTCACTACACCAGGAACCCCATAGTTGAATGGTGTGTCTGAGAGAAGAAATTGAACGTTGTTAGACATGGTTAGATCAATGATGTGTCGCACCAACCTGCCACACTCCTTTTGGAGTTTTGCTCTTGAATTAGCTGCCTGATTAGTGAACCTCGCACCTACAAAGAAGGTAGATAAGACACCATATGAAATATGGCATAGGGAACGACCGCAATTATCCTACCTAAAGGTATGGGGATGCTATGTGTATGTTCAAGTGGATCTTCAAACAAATTAGATCCTCGCGGCGATAAAGTTCTTTTCGTCGAATATGCCCACAAAGTTGATTATTATTTCTACAACCCTACTGAGAACAGAGTTTTCATCAAACGTAGAGGAACATTCTTAGAGGATGAGTTCCTCCAACGAGGGGAAGGACATAATCAGATTGACCTTGCAGAAATTCACACCAAGTGGTCACCATCCACATAAAAAACGGCAGCACGACAACAATCACATTAAATACAACCACATATCCAACAAAAACCACAATAACACGCTAACGATGAAATTGCCTGGGCTACAATGCCGGCCACCGCATAGGTACACGGCAATGACGATGGAAACCACAACACGCAGGCAAACGAAGCATGTATAAATAGGTGTTTTACTATGATCACAAAAACATGAGATAGAGAGAGGCCGATTAAAATACCATGAGAGAGAGGGAGCCAAACATACGAATCTGCAATGAGATCTGACGTCAACCACAAATAGGTTCTCAACTCCGATTGGTCCTCAACTCCGATCAGGAAAATCACAAAACACCGGCAACCGAACGATCCAACCCTAGAACCAGCTACCAACAAAAAAACAAATAAAGCGGCTAGGATCAGGTCTAACAAACCGTCACAACATGTAAAAGAACCGGCTATGCCGTCGTCGGGAACAAACCAATAACTTCTCGGTGTCGGAAGTAAAACAATAACGAATCAGCGTCAGAAACGGAGCATCTAGTCAAAAGACCATTTCATCAACGTTGACGCATGACATCACATCGACAACGACAGAACGACGTCACCAAGCCAATAATAGTGACGGCGATGACCGAGTCCGGAGGCCATCATCGACACGATAATAGTTAACGACATATATAAACGACCAGTTGTAACCGGCGTTCATCAATAGCACCTTTCTTTGTAGAGAAAGAACGCGGCAATACTTTCCAGAGAGAAAGAGAAAGAGTTGAGTGTGTGTGTTACAGGGAGAAGATGAGAATTAGATGGAATGAAGAAAGAGAGAGAGAGAGAGAGAGAGAGAGAGATGTGTAAATTTAGCCAAGATGTCAATATATCTTTAAGCATAAAGCCTTCTAGTTGTACAATAGGCAGCTTCACTTGTACAATATGCTCCAAAACTTGCAACTTCAACATCTAATTGTTAATACACTAAACTAGTTTATCACTCCCATGGTTTTGGGTCATGTAAGACTAGATAGTGTGTAGCCTCCATGTTGGAGAGGATGAGAGTGTGTGAGTGTCTATATGGATCTATAGTCAGTGGCGGATCCATGATTTTTTTTCACTAGATTCACTAATTTTTTGGTGGTCGCGATAAATATCAAAATTCTCAGTTTGGTCGGTTCGGATCGGTTAAGGTTGATAACAATAAAAAATACGAATATACGTTACAATAATTAATAAAACATTGTCACTGAAAATTAGGAAAACACGTACCTATAGTTGTTGCCTACGAGTTTTCGTCGTTTGAAAACGTTGCATTACATCTTCGATCGAAACTTGTAGATAGAACCCCCTTTCATTGTAACAAAGACACAGTCATTCATGTATCCATCACTCATCCTATTACACAATTCCGTCTTCACATGCTTCATTGACGAAAAACTTCTTTCAACACTTGGCGTTGCAACCGGTAAAACTAGTGATAACTTTATTAGTCAGTATACCAACGGATAATCAATATTTTTTCTTGTTTCCACCATCTTTTGAGCAAGATCACTTACCCCATTCAAGTTAGGAACATGTGTATCTTCTTTCACATTAGCAATGTAGTGGTCGAGTTCATAATAAAGCTTGTTTTTTTTCATTAAAATTAAAATCATACGGATACATCTCGGCCAAGTTTAGCAAGTTTAGTTTATTAAAGGCCCGAAAATTATGGCACGGGCTCAAAGGACTCATACACGTAAGCAATTTAGTACTTACCTCGTTAAAACGGTTTACTAGCCTCTAACCCTACCCCAAACTCAAACTTGAACGAGCAAATAGTCCTTTAATGGCAATAGTCTCGTATAGTTGTCGTATGACCTTTTTCCAGGCCTTAACGGGTGCTTTGAGCAAGGTGGTCACTGCGTCTGATTCCATTGAGGCGTGGGTGAGGCTTTTGTTGCTGCCACAATGCACGCTGAGGGTTTACCGGCCTTCTAACCGTCAAGAGCATAGATCGGGCAATCGGAAGGCCATGCAATGTCGGAGAATCCAGTGATCGCTGGCTACTTGGGGGAGATGGGGATGGTTTCCATGAGCTCATCTTATCGCTTTTTGCCCAACCACCCAGGGGTGCCTCTGGGACGGGTGCACCCGTTCATGGGTCTGGCAAATCTGTGGAGAGCTCTAATGTTAAGCAATGCTTGCGTAAGGTTGCAGACGAGCATTTCACTATTGCGGTGAAAGTTTTATGCTCTTCAGGTGTTTCCCCCATAGGTAAAGATACGTTGGATGCGTTGGCGGCCAAGCATCCTATCCTGCCCCCTTCGGCTTTACCTACATCCTTTCTCTCCGAGCCACCCCTTGTGGCCAAGGTTGATTGTGTTCTTGGTTGCATCAAGTCCTTCCCTAAAGGGACTTCTTGTCGGCGGGACGGGCTTAGGGCCCTACACATGATGGACGCGTTATGTGGTGTGTTCCGCAATCGCGGATAGGCTGCTTGGGGCCATTGTTGGGGTGGTTAATCTTTTCTTGGGAGGGAGGTGCCCCAGGGTCCTTGCGGGGTTTTTTGCGTCTGCCCCTCTCACTCCCCTGCTCAAACCGGACAATGGTATCTGGCCTATTGCTGTTGGGGCTATTTGGAGGAGGTTGGTTTTTAAAGTGGCCTTAAGGGGGGTTGTGAAGGAGATGGCGTCCAATCTCTCTGATTTTCAATTCGGGGTGGGTGTCCCTTGCGGGGCTGAGGCTGTGCTCCATGGTGCCAATCGGTTTTTACATGAGTTTCACTCTGATGGGTTGTTGGATTTGCTTATCGTGGATTTCTCCAATACCTTCAACTTGGTGGATAGGACTGCCAACTTGCTTAAGGTTCGGACCCGGTGTCCCTCCATCTCCCTATGGGTGGATTTCCTTTATGGGCAGCCCTCGAGGCTGTATGTTGGTGATGATTAAATTTGGTCTACCACTAGGGTTCAGCAGGGGGATCCTTTGGGGCCCCTCCTTTTTGCCTTAGTTTTGCATCCGCTTGTCCTTCGGATCAGAGATCAGTGCCGGCTACCCTTCCATGCCTGGTACCTGGATGATGGTACGATTATTGGGGATGCTTGGGAGGTCGGTAAAACTCTTGTTATTATCCGCCTTGAGGGGCCTGCGCTTGGTCTTGTTTTAAATATGTCCAAAACAGAGGTTTTCTAGCCGTCGTGCAATGGGGTGAAGGAGCTTCCTGGGCTATTCCCCTCTTGGATTGGGAGGCCGAGGCATGAGGTAAAACTTCTGGGGGGTGCTGTTAGCCAGGATGCTGGGTTCATTAATGGCCTGGCTACAAAAATGGGGTCCTCTACCGTGGAGCTAATGCATTGTCTCCCTCATCTTAGGGATCCTCAATGTGAGCTCTTATTGCTCCGGTCTTGTATGGGAGTTGCTAAATTACTTTTTGGCCTTCGGACCTGTCAGCCGGCACATGTTGGGGGTGCTGCGCTATTATTGACAAGGGCCTTCGGGAAGCCATCGAGGACATTGTCGTTGGGGGTGGGGCTTTTTTTGGTGACCTCCAATGGAGGCTGGCTTCCCTTTCGACCCGTTTTGGGGGGCTAGGGCTTCTCTCGGCTAGAAATGTTTCTCAATATGCTTTTATGGCTTCGAGGGTGCAGTCCTGGAGTTTGCAGGACCATATCCTTCGGGGGTGTGGCATTAATGGGATGGATTCGGATTTTGTGTGCGCGGTTGAGTGCTTACGCATTTCAGTTCCTGATTTTGATCTTGGTGGTTTTTCTTGCAAGGACGCCGCCCCCTCTAAATCTCAGGATACTCTTGCGAGTGCCTTTTTTAGTAAAATTGCCCTGAGTTTGGAATTGGAGTTTGCCCTATCCCCTCGCCAAAAAGCTGTGTTCGCATGTCTCCGTGCCCCTCGGGGTCAAGATTTTCTGAACGTCATCCCTATTGATGGTTTAGGGCAACATATGTCAGCGGTGGAATACCGGGTTATCCTTAAGTACAGACTTATGATCCCTCTCTTTCCTGATGATGAACCTTGCCCCGTGTGCCGTAAAGCGTGTTTGGACACTTTTGGTGAGCACGCCGTCCATTGTAAGGAACTACCTGGTTTCAAATATAGATATGAATGGGTTAGGGATGTTTTATTTGATGTTCTGAAACGTGCGGGGATCTCTGCTAAAAAGGAGGCCCCGGTGAACTTTTTGACAGATCCGCGTGAGGGGAGATCTACTTTACGCCCGGCTGATGTTCTTGTGTGTGGTTGGGCTGGGGGGAAACACGCATGCGTTGACCTTATAGGTGTGTCCCCTCTTGTTGGGCTTCGGGACAATGGGTTCTCTACGGGTCAAGCAGTTTTGAAGGCGGAATCCGACAAAGTTGTTAAACACGAGAAAGCCTGCATTGATAATCAACACGTGTTTATTCCCTTTGCTTTCGACACTTTTGGGTTTCTTGCCCCGGAGGCGGTCCAATTTCTACGCAGGGTTCAGCGGGTCGTACATTGTAATTTGTCGTCGCCAAAAGCTCAAAACTTTATTTTTAGCGGGATTGGTTTCGCTATCCAGAAGGGGGTTGCGGCGCAACTTGTTGCCCGGCTACCCCCCACTGCTTTGTAATTGCTTCTGCTTCGTATTAATTAAAATGACCATTGACAAGACCAATATATATCTCCTTCAGAAATCCTAGTTTATCAACGTATTTTAATACCACAAACATTTGTTCTTTATTAGAGACATCCCTGAAAATGCTAGAGCGTAGGATCAACTTAGTTCGACATCAATTGTATAATATGAAAGTGAACAAACGGTGTAAATAACAATGATCAATCTCTCATTAATAACAAACTCGATTACACAGAGAATCAGATCACAAAACACACACACTCTCTCAAAGCTCGCTCAGAACCACTTTTTGATCAAAAATGTCAAATCGCCGAACTCCGTCCGAGCCTTCTCCGAACCCCAAGTTCGGAGCTTGATGAACTCCGACAAGTTTGAATTTAAAAAACTGTGAATCCGACCAAATCAAATAACAAGAATTGACACCCTTGGTCGGTTTTTGATTACAAACACAGAGGAACCATTTTTAACTTCTAAAATCAAGTTTTAAGTAGTTTAATTTCAGATCTAGGAACCTGTCACAGTCCGAATGGTTTTTCGAACAAAAAAACCCACAAACAATGAATGAAAATTGAATCTAACACTACCAGTGTACTCGGAATCAAATAATCTACTTAGAACAAGTCTCAAATCCATCAAATAATCGTTAAAACGAAAGTTTGAAATTTGGGCAGCCGTTCGGTGCAAGTTCGGAGTAAACAAGAATTATGAGCTCCGAACCCCAAGTTTGGAGTATTTGTATCCCGAGACGTTCGGACCTCCGAACGCCCTCCGAACTCCACGTTCGGACAAACTGTTTCACTGAACTCCACCTTCGACCTCTCCAAACCTTGTCCGATTGTGAGCTTCGGACCCACCGAACTCCAAGTTCGGACGTCCGAACTCCAGGTTTGGACTTTTCAAAAAAATTTCAAATTAAACACCTGATTTTGATGAATCTTCAAATTGAACTCCAAAAATTTTAAAATTTACCAATTTGCCTCAAACTTTGTTCAATTCAATGATAAGTTTTCTGAAATCGAATCCGTTTGGTTGTCTCCGGCATAATTTTGAAAATTTTCACTAACGGTTGATCGAAATAAAGCAGAATCAAAATCGTTTTGATTTTTGTAAACTATTCAAGCACACCGAAAATCTTTTTGGATTTTTACAAAATTATGCTAAAACACACCTAAAATCTTTTTCTGATTTTCAGATATTCAAGCAACAAACCAAACAGAAATGAAATGAAATTATTGAATTAAAGCTAATATAACTTAAATATTTTTGTGAGAAAGATATAGACGCGAGATCATATTAGCTAATGTGCATCAGACACACTTCAATTTCATTTTTACTCAGCATGCAAGTCAAGTTGGCAGCAAATACAACTTTTCAGTTTATTTCAGTTTGGGTAGATCAATTTTTTATAGCTTTCTGATATGTTAAGGTATGATTTAGCATGCATTGATACTATGACAGCCCACACAATCAGAAATACCGGTAATCTGGCTTATTCTATTTTTGTATTTTTCATAGAATTTGATTTCCACAGAGATTTATCGTCCATGGTATTTCATGCAAAAACAAAGCAGAACCCTAAACAAACAACAATCAGGTCGGCTGGTAGGCATGTAAAGAAAGTCTGATTGTTTAGAAAAATAAAAAATAGAAAATAAAGCAGAAGTTGTATAACCCAAGAACAATCAGGTCGGTGCTCCCGCACACGCAGAGAAAGTCCGATGAGTTATACGACACACCAAAGAAAATAAAGCAGAACGTCAAACGAACACCAATCAGGTCGGTCTTGTGTACACGTAGAGAAAGGCTGATTGTTTGACAAAATAAAGAAAATCAAACAAGTTTAAATCTTTGCAAAATGAACGCATACATACACCAGAATATCTCTTATTCTATTTTGCTTTTTCATTTTATTTAATGCCAAGATCACACAACATCCGTCATGATGTGCCTCACATTTAATCAAGCAAATTGTTATGTTTATATCATACTAGCATATATCAGATTTACCCTTACGCATTTAACTAACCAAACAAGTACCTACAGCCTTTAATTTTACTTTATCCGTGGTTGATAACAAATGCCGATGTAGTATCACTTCTCGCTTGGTCGGATTAATATCTCAATTTTTTATTTTTCCATTTTATTATGCTTTTTGCATTTTTCCAATTTTTTTATTTTTTTTTAACTTTTTGTATTTTTCATTTTTTATTATATATCTGATTTTCTCCCCCTAAAATACAAAACTCTATTTTTGGATTTTTGTAAAAAGGAAAGGAAACCATACAACAAAAAATAAACAAAAACAAAAATGATCAACCGAAAGCTACTCAACAGGTAACTTTTGTATCCCGTTGATCTGCAAAAGATAACGAAAACGGGTTTTGTCAAAAGCTTTCATAAAAAGATCCGCTTTTTAAAAGTCAGTATGGATCTTTTGCAGATCAATCAAGTGTTTCTCAAAACAGTCGCGGATGAAGTGATAACGAATTTCAATATGTTTCGTTTTAGAGTGGTGAATGGGGTTTTTAGTTATGAAAATGGCAGCCGAGTTATCTATATATATTGGAGTAGTAAGAAACTTCAAACCGTAATCCCGCATTTGTTGTTGTATCCATAAAACCTGAGAACAACAACTTGCAGCCGCTATATATTCAGCTTCAGCCGTGGATGTAGCAACAGAAGTATACTTCTTACAATGCCAAGATACCAACCGGTCGCCTAGAAACTGACATCCAGCCGTGGTTGACTTGAAGTTGATCTTGCAACCGCCGTAGTCTGAATCCGTATAAGCCGACAGGTCGAACTTATCATCATGAGGATACCAGATCCCGAGATCTGAGTTACCCTTCAGATAAGCTAGAATCTTCTTAACCGCTTCCATGTGAGAAACTCGAGGTGCTGCTTGGTACCTGGCACACAAACATACAGCAAACATAATATCAAGTCGACTAGCTGTAAGATACATCAATGAACCTATCATTGCCCTATACCGAATGACATCTACTGTTTCACCCTCTTCGTCAGGACAAAGGCCATGTGACAGCTGAATTGGAGTTCCCAGAATGCGAACATCTTCCACTTTGAATCGACTCAGGACATCGTTCATATACTTCGTCTGATGAATGAATATTCCCTTGTCAGATTGCTGAACTTGTAAGCCCAAGAAGAACGGCATTTCCCCCATTGAACTCATCTCGAACCTGGTTTGCATCAATTTCTTGAAATCCTTCGATAATTGTTCGTTTGAGCAGCCAAAAATGATATCATCCACATAAATTTGTACCAATAACAGATCCTCCCCTGTTTTACGACAGAATAAAGTAGGATCAACCAACCAACGCTTGAATCCATTGTCGAGTAAATAAGTGGAAAAAGTCTCCTACCAAGCTCGAGGAGCCTGATGGAGACCATATAGTGCCTTGTCCAGCTTATAAACCTTCTCTGGATAATCAGGATCATAGAATCCCGGAGGTTGTTTGACGTACACTTCTTCTTTGACCTTGTCGTATAAAAACGCACTCTTAACATCCATTTGGAAGACCTTGAATCCACGATGTGCAATATGCCAAAAAGATACGAATTGCTTCGATTCGGGCAACCGGTGCATACACCTCGTTAAAGTCGATTCCTTCTTCCTGAGAAAACCCTTGCACAACCAAACGGGCTTTGTTATGGACTATCACTCCGCAATCATATCTTTTGCATTTATAGACCCACCGTGTTCCGCACGGTTCTTTGCTTCTAGTTGGTAAAATCGACAAGGTGCCACACTCCCAAATTTTGAAATTGTAGCAACTCCTCTTGCATCGCTTCCACCCACGAACCATCAAGTAAAGCATCATCAACATCTTTAGGCTCGATCTAGGATAGAAAGCATGAATGGAAAGTTTCTTCCTGAATTCCAGATTCCAGAATTGTTAGTAATGCACTGCTCTCGATTTGATGTCTCGTGCGCACTCCTTCACTTAAATAACCAATAATGTTATCTTACAGATGAATGGTGTTATCCGGAGCGTCTAATGAATCGGAACAACAACTGTTTCAGCCATACCAGGCACATGATCTTCCTCTACTACCACATTCTCAGTTGAATTAACAGTAGCATCACTTGAAGTCGCTTCAACTTGTGGATCAGCTTGTTAACAGGAATCTCAACCTGATGTGACACGGCTTCATGAAATTTGTTGTCATCATCAGAAGACATATCGTCAGTCATAATTGTCGAATCATTTGATGTTTCTATCAAGTAATTATCAGCAATAGGCACTTCTGGAGTCGGCAGAGTTTGAATATTCAGAACCGGAGTATCGTCTTGAAGATCAATAAAAACTCGAGTAAGCTGATCATCAGACATTTCTGGTGTCGATTCAAGATATTCAAAGATAGATTTGTAGTCGAACATCCAGTCCGGTCCAACACCTTTGGGCGGTAGAGTGTAAGATTGAAAATCAACATGTAAATACTCTTCCACAGTACCAGTCTGCTTGTTATAAACCCGTTTCTTCAAATGTGAGTAACCAACAAACAAGCCTTCAAAGACTTTGTCATCAAACTTGCCCGCAGACTTTAACACGGTACATGGACAAACGGCTCCAAATAACTGAGATTCCGCTTATGATTCTTGAGAAGTTCATAACACTTATTTCCCAATCATTTAACCGTAAGCACTCGGTTAAGCACATAACATGCCATGTTGACCGCTTCCGTCCAGAAATGAACCGGCAATTGAGCATCGGCCAGCATCGTTTGTGTTGTTTCAATGATTGTACGATTCTTTCTTTCTGTCACGCCGTTTTGCTGAGGTGTGTATGGTGTACTGAATTCATGTACGATACCTTTCTCCATACAAAACGTCCTCACGGCGGAATTCTTGAACTCTGTGTTATTGTCACTACGAATCCTTCGTACCTTCAACTTATATAATAACTCAAGAGTAGTAATCAGGTTGATAAGGATTCTCGAAGTTTCATCTTTAGAAACCAGAAAATCAACCCATGAGTATCTTGAATATTCATCGGTTACCACAAGACAATACCAATTCCCAGAAATACTTTTACGATTCACTGGACCGAATAGATCCATGTGAAGTAACTCCAACGGGACTTCAATGGAATGATACTTCTTCAGTGGATGTGATTTTCTCTTTTGTTTTCCCTTCTTGCAACTCACACACACATCATTGAATACAAACTGCTGTTTCGGAACCCCTTCGACAAGATCCCTCTGCACAAGTTTGTTCATTTTGCGATAATGGATGTGTCCCATGCGACGATGCCATAGAATGGAATCTCTCTCTGAAGCTTTTGATAAGAAACATTGACCCGCAACAGTTTCTTTGGCTGAATTCATGTCGAGCATGTATAAATTCGAGAATCGCGGTACTCGCATCACAACAAATTCATCTGGAATCTTGTAATCAGGCTTCAGTATCACACATTCACTCCCTGTGAAAGCAGTTTTGTATTGCTTGTCACATATTTGGGAGACGCTAAGAAGCTTGTACTCCAATTCTTTGACGTATTCAGCTTTCTCGAATGTGACTGCACCGTTCGACAATTTACCAATGCCGGTGACTTGACTTCCCTTGTTTCCAGCAAATGTAACTTTACCTCCATCGAAGTACTTCACATCATGCAACAAAGAGATATCACCAGTCATGTGCTGAGATGCTCCGCTATCAACAACCCAAATGTTGTTCATGAGTTGTCGCGAAGATCCCTGCATAAATTAAAACAGAAGATTAGTTTCAGGACGTACCCAAGCTAGAAGCTTTGGGTCGACCGTCATCTTCCACAAAATCATTACCAGCCATGGAAGAACCCTTAGGTTTCCAAGCATCATTTGAAGAGCCTTTGGATCCGGAAGTAGGGTTTTTAAGAATTGATTTGACTTTTCCAGAATCATTTTCTGATTTCTTTTCAGTTTTATAGTTTTGAAATTCAGATGACTCATCAAAAAATGAACTCTTCCTCTATAATCCACAAATTTGACTTTCTTTTTGGAAACTGGTGTTTCAGTCTGATATCCTTCAGAAACTTCATCATATCTTTCTGCATCAGACTTGTCAGATTGTGGCTTCTTCAATGGACAAGTTCGATATGTATGACCACCATTTTTGCATTTAAAACATTTTCGTTTATCAATCACAGCTTTTTTCAATCGTGTCACCATCCACATCGGACTCAACAACAGGTTTTTGTGTCTTGGGTTTCAAACCCTTTCGGTTAGACACACGACGATTTCCAAATTCATCATTACATCCAGAATCATAACCTGAAACATTTTCTGGATAATCACTACAGTAATCAAATTGACCTCTAATATGTGGATTTCCATAAAAATGATGATCTTCACAATTTTGATATTTGTTCCTTCTCCCACCAAATCTTGGACCAAAATCATTTTGACATCCATGATCAACCCATTTTGGACCCCTTCCAAACATAGGTTGATTAGGTCCACAACAAACTCATCATAAAAACCCTCATCATTATAAAATTGTGACCTTTTGACATAAGGACTTGGTTTTCTGAAATTTAGTTGCATTTGTTTGTGAAAAACTCTTGGTGGTGATTGAAAAGCTGATTTTGATGGTTTTTTATTTACAAACGTTTGAACAGACTTTTGTACCCTGTTAACCAACCCAGATTCAGAATCAGAATCAAGTGTGTCCATTACATTGATACGACCATTTCCCCTCTTAATGGGCACACTCCTCACCTTAGGATCATATTCAGGATCATACTTCCCCGAAAAGATTTTATCTATTAAATTGGGATTGACCATATCCAAAGGAAAAACTTGATCGCTATAGATCTTATCAGAAAGCGATAGGTCACCCAATTTTTTGATGTGTCAAATTTGGTTTTCGGAGTGGGATTGCCAGCCTTGGCTTTTTCAGGTGTTGAAACTTTAGAGGAAGAACCTTGTTCAAAATATTTTGGTTTTGCCGAAGACACAAATCCAACTCCACCATGTTTGACCTTTTTACCTGAATAGACTTGTTTCTAACAATCTGTTTCTGCTCAAACTCACTCAGTTTCGTCAGCTCAGATTTGATGGTTGAAAAATCATGTTTGGAAATCAAATCTTGATAATCTGGCTTTGAAACATTTGAACGAGTGGGTTTGGAACATTCAGTGTCCGTTTCAGATACAAGATCATCAATTTTATCAAGGTCCGAGACATCATAAAACAATTCATCAAGCGTAGAATCCAAGATAGATTTTCCGGTTGAAGTTTTATCAGACCTCGAATTGATTGATTGATGATTACTCTGCTTGTCATGCGAAGAAACTTCCACTTTTTCCTCAGACGAAGGACCATTTGTTATAATAACAGGAGGTGGAACTTGGCTCAAGTTACTAGAATTATTTTCCTTTTCAAACTTGTAAAGAAAGTTTATAAATGATGATGAAACATGAACAGAATCAATCTTTTGTTTAGTTCAAAAATCTCAACTTTTAGATCTGCAACAAGTTTTTGACTATCAGCCAAGTCCTTTTGCGCGGACACAAGCAGTTCAGATTGGTTTGAAAAATCAAAATTTTGTAAACGTAACTGCTCATGAACCGACAACAACTCCTTAGTGGTTCCTTCCCATCTTTCCTTAGAGATATTCTTATCAGCTCTTGCTACCGATAAAAGATCATTGAGTTTTGTCTTTTCATCTAAGAGCGTACTCTTAGCGGTAGCAAATTCAACACAAGATTTGCACATCGGAGGATAAGAAACTATCTTAGAAATATCGGCCATTAGAGCAACCTATTCTGTGATGTTGTTTCGTTTCAATGAACCGACCTCATGCTTCAATCTTTTATTCTCATCAGATATCTTCTTCATTTCTTTCTGTAGTGCAATCATCTTGTCAGCAATCTCCACAACATTTATTTTGGAAAAGATTGATAATCATCCTTTGAATCCGATACACTTGCTTAATCATTGACTCCAACATTAAATCCATCAATTGCTTCGCCATGAATTTCATCTCCATCTTGAGTAGATTCCGTCATGGTATCTTCATCCTGCACATGTGTCACAATCAATGCAGATGAATCAGCAAATTGATTACCCCAGTTATAAGTTTTGTCTTCTTGAGACACTAGGGCTTTTGTTGTTTCAGATTTAGGTTTAGAGTTTAATGAACTCCCTGAATTTGATGCATTGTTTGTTCCAGAAAAAGTAGACTTAGGAGCAAATTTCTGGTATTCTTGCTTCTTAGGTTAAGAGCATTCCCGAGCGAAGTGTCCGAAATTTGAGCAATTATAACACCTCACCTTTGACTTGTCAAAACCAATTCTTCCTCCATAATTCAGGTCTTTTCTACCAGTCTTTTTTAAAAATCTCTTCACCCTTCTCGCAAGCATGGCAAATTACCAGTTAATATCCATCAGCTCCAAATCATCCGGATCAACCTGATCATAATCCTCCTCAGTCAGTTCTGCATTGCTTACCTTTCCAGTTATAAGCCCATAATACGATGATACCAACGCAGATACAAGAACCATATAGTCTTCCGTCGTTGTAACCGACATGTCCATCTTGCTAGTATTCATCAGGTTACTTGCTGGAATCGAGACGTTACACCCTCCAGAACTATAATTGTATTCATAACTGTTTGAACGCATTCCATTTCCTGAGTTAGACACATTTCCAGGTAAATTTCCAGCTACGAAAGCCGTTGCTGGTGCATAACTTGCCACTTTACCCGATTTACCCGAAATTGTTGCCACGTTTGAACCATAGTACACATCAGGATTCTGGACTTCTGCAGGTGTTGTATTCACATTTTTCATCTCTTAGTCTCTTGCTTGCAGCTTACCCAACAATTTCACAAATGTCAAAGTTGGATAATCTTTATCATTCATAATCATCAACACATATGATTCCCACTTTGATGGCAAACCTTCAAGTAATTTTTCCTTAAGTTCCTCATCGTCCTTCTTGATTTGAACATTATCCATCTCCGATAACAAATGGCAATACCTCGAAATCAATTCTGGGACGCCTTCACCATCAAAATGTTTGAAATTATCAAACTCCTTGTTCAGAACTTTCTTTTTACTCTTCTTGTATTGGTCGTTGCCTTCACACCGTTCTTTTATTGTCGTCCACAATTCATGAGAATGTTTACAACTCTTAAACTGGTGTAGCAACTCCTTAGGAAGTGCTTGAGTTAGAAGACCATATGCTTTTTGTTCTCTTGTATAATCAGTCTTTTGATCAACATACAGGTTTCTTTTCATTATAGGCACATTGTTTACTCCAACAGGATACACGTATGGTGCATCCAAAGCAATCCATAAGTCTGGATCGGTCGTTCCAATGTAAGCTTCGAACCTTTTCTTCCAATTTGCATAATCTTCAAACTTAAGAAGTTTGGGAACTTTCTGAGTAGTCCCAATTTCATTGTCGTAATTCAATAAAGTCTGCATCTGTGACTGAATCGCAGGAAACGCTTGATAATCCGACATCTTGAAAAGTTTCAAGTTTCTGATTGGTCCGAACGTGCTCCGAACTAAAAAACACAGTCTGAACGTCCTCCGAACTCTCGGTCTTCCTTGAAACACATTCAAACCTCCGAACTCTCACCGATCTACCTCCGAACTCTGTCCGAAAGTCCACCGAACTCTCACCGAAGCAGAATCTCACCGAACTCTCTTCAAGTGAGCTCCGAACTCTCAACGAACAAGAAATAGAACTCCGAACTTCGAAATCGTAGCGATTACGCCGAACTTGAGGTTCGGCCGAACAAGAAAATTTCGGAAAATTTGAATCTCACAGGAAAACACAACTACTCGAGCTCAGGACGATCAATCGAACGAAAATGGACAAAAACAAGGAATCTGGACGTAAATCATAATGTTTTTAACGAATTTTTTCTGAAATGAAGATGAAAAACGAGCTTTGAATCACACAATTGAATCAAATCGAACCAAACGATACCAGAAAGCTCTGATACCACTTGAAAACGCTGGACGTAGGATCGGCTTAGTTCGACATCAATTGTATAATATGAAAGTGAACAAACGGTGTAAATAACAATGATCAATCTCTCATTAATAACAAACTCGATTACAGAGAGAATCAGATCACAAAACACACACACTCTCTCAAAGCTCGCTCAGAACCACTAGTTACACAGACAAAGCTACAACCTATATATAGACATCGGCCGGCCGAACTCCTAGGCTTGTCCGAACCTCAGGGTCGGCCAAGGTTCGACCGAGGTTCGGCCAGAGTTCGGCCACCATAAATATTGTTGTAATCTTCATGTTTTCAATGCTTTGTCTGATCCAGCTCGTTTCCACACAATGTATCAACAATCCCTCTATTCATCAACTAATATGGAAAAGACATCATCACCAAGTTCTTCAAATATCTTCTTTAATACTTCTTCTGCAAAACAATTACAAATTTCGTTTGGGATTGATGGAGCAGTCAGTTGGCAATTCCCATGAACATTACCTAATATAACATTACCAATATCCTCATCTAAAACCCATCACGAAATGGTAACCCACCAATCAACAATGCTCTAACAAGTTTAAACGTAGTAGTTAATCACCTTTTTGTTTATCAGTTTGTTTCTCAAAAGGCACATATATAGATTGAATTAGTTTAATCAAGGCATCCCCCTTTTTACGTGCTACGTTGTGAAAAGTATTGCAACTACCAACATGAATATCTAACCTTTTTTTCTTTTAGCAACACCGCACTCCTTCAGTCACAAATGCATCATTATGATCTTTTTCTGAAACAAGTAGCAATATAAGCAATACACTTTATCTTCTTCAACATTGCATTCTAACCAATTTCCATGTTCTTCCTTATACCAATTCTTACTAAAACGCCTTAATTTACCACTATAATATATTTATGGAAAGTCAGACAAAATTGGTTGACATGGGCCTTTTTTTCAAATAGGCTCGTCTAATTTAATCTTTTTGACTAGGGTTATAAGATGAAATTGGCTTCCTTAGTCCCGGATCATACGAAAGATCATTCAAGTCAATTCTTGGGTATTTACTACTTGAAGATGACGATTCAAGATTTGATGGTTTTCTTGTGAAATATCTTTCAATATTCATATACCTAATTCATAAATCACAACTCCATTAACATTTAAAAATCAAGAAATAAATTAGAAAAAAAAACCCTAACACAATGAATTCATCAAATTAAAGAATTGCTCAAAAAATTCATCACTATGAACAAATTCAACCGATTAAGAACCTAAATCAATCAATAAAGTAATCAATGGAAGAAACCCAAATTAATTCTTCTTAACTTACTTGTCGCCGATGAGTCAGAGGTAGCCGGAGAAGAACACAGAGCCGCCGTGGCCCGTGGAGTGGAGGACTGAGCAGCCTGAGCCGCTGAGGCCAGAGAGAGAGCCAGCGAGGGACTGAGGGAGGGAGGGGGGTCAACTGTCGAGCAGAAGGGGGAAGTGGGAACGAGCAATCTGTTTAAAAAACCCTAAGTCTCTAACTTATAATCTATTTAAAAGATTAAAAAATAAATAAACAGACAAAAATGAGGATCGAACCAACAACCTGAATGTTAGAAGGACACGAAGTGAACAAGTTGAGCTAAAAGACTTTTTGTTAATAGGATTCATTCGCGTTATATATATATAGATTCATTCCTCGTATTATATATATTACATTAAAATTTCAAAAGTAACTGGGTTTCCGGGAATCCGATGAACACTACCAGATCCGCTCTGTCTATAGCTCTGTGTATCTTATTGATCAAAACATTCATGAGATTGTAAGTATAAGTGGAGTAGGTAACTTTATATGTGATGATTATTAATTATACATATAATTTTTTATCAACTTATTATTCTTTATCTTCGTTCAAGCTTAGATCTATTTTTATACCCATTATTCCTCATCACATTTTCTACGGTATATCGTGCTCATATCTATTACTTCTAGGTCGATTCTTCTGCACGTGCATGTTTTTACTTGTAGTTATAACTTACAAGTAAAACACATCCATCCTTGATCATTTCTTTGTCCTTTTATGTACGTATTCTGATGTTATTTTCATTATTAAATATTCGTGTATTGATCGTCACGTTTTGGCCAAATTTCATATAGAAAAGTTGTTTTTTGCTTTTGTCATCATTAAAAGTCCATCAAAATTCCCTCTAATTTGTAATTCATAAAATGTGCTAAGTATATAATTAGAAGCAATCTTATACCAATAATTAAGCTTGTGAATCGCACATGTCACTTTCAAATTTTTAAATAGTTCAAAATATTATATTTTCGAATATTTTAACAACTAAATCAACGTTATATATATTGAAAATATTTTAAAAAGTTATCAAATACTGAGTAGTTGATTTTTGATATGACAAAACATCAAATCACTTGCTTAAATAAACCAGAAAAATATTCTCTGTAAGATACAATTGTGATAAGTATTGTACTCCTCTCATCACGTGGTAATCTTGTACATCAAAGTTTAATAAATAGAGGAATTATTCTTTAATTACTTAATTATTCATTGTAACATTTGCAAAATACCCGGTTAAGAAACCCGACCCATTTTGAGCTTTCGTGTTTATCGAATTACAAGTTATTGCGAACCGGAAGAATTTTCGGGTGATAATACCTTAATTAATGGATCTAAATGATTAATACTCAATTTTCGAAACCGTGTACTTAATTTCAATCAATTGGAATCAAATTGGATGTCTCAAGTTGAAAATAAAGCAATTTTGGGTTTTTACGCGATTTCGGTATGTGATATGTCGTTTACCAGGAATCTCGTATTTGGTCAGTGTATATCAAATTTAATATTTTTATGAGTCCAATAATCAATTATCATGTCATGTGTCATCACACACTTGATCGAGTCGGGAATCGTTGGTGAATTGTCCAAAACCGATACGTACGCCAAAACCGACCAAAATTGCATCTTTTGACCTAATTTGCGCACACGATTGAGTTACGTGAAGTATTTATAATCATTTTGAGTGGATTTTATGTGGTTAACATGTTGGGATGATGATTTGGGAGAAAAAAGGACTTGAAAATATCAAAAAACAACAAAACGAGCACGCGATTCAAAGCGAAAAGCCAAGGGGCCGCCCAGGGAGCTCTAGGCGTATTG
>JBCNJP010003776.1:0-11496 GCA_039602395.1 Deinandra increscens subsp. villosa | reverse complement strand
TTATGACTTTGTTTGGATTATGACTGAACTCTAACTTTATAACTTTGTTTGGATTACTATTATGAAAGACTTTAACTATTATGAATAATAATTGATGTTTAGAATGTATGTATATAAACAGACTACTCTATATATCATATTTTATTAACAATAATAAGCATAAAAAAAGAACACAAAGACAAGAGATATGACAAAAGAAAAAAGATTAAAAACACATGTAGGACGAACGGATCACAATAGAACTACGAACGAATGACAAACGAATCACAATAGAATGTTGAAGAAAATCTTTACAAATTGATGTGAAAATAACAAACGACCCGCAGCGCAGCGCGGGTCATATTACTAGTAAAGAGAATACAAGGGATTTGATTGGAATTGAAAAAAAAAAATCAAATTCCTTAGTTTAACCGATCAAATATAAGGAATGGAATTCAAATTCCTATTCTGTGAATCAAACGTTCTCTCAAAATTTTGGATTATATATGTGTATAAAATATTTGTGTATAAAGTGGTGTAGATGAATGAAAAAAATAGTTCCCTCTATTCTTTTCCTCTATATTCATCACGCTATAAGCACGACAGAGCTCTTCAAAAGCGCTAACCCAATTCATGTTGTACCGTAGAAAACCAATTCCTCTCTTATTTCTCTATGTGTTGGGTTATTGATGTGTGGCTAAGTCAACAAAAGAAGTCAACGGAAGTTTGAGCTGAGTTTAGCATGTTTGTATTTTGTGAGGGACTAGTATGTATAAAAATAATTAAGTAAATAATAAACAATAAAAGGCCAAGCTCGAGATTCAAGAATATAGCTTTAAATGAGCCAGGCTCAAGATTAGACGAACTCAACCAACTTGTTTACACCAATGGTTTATAGTATTATATGACAATTTTAGTATGAAGTGGAAATGCTTCACGAACTAGCCAAAAGGGTAAAGGGTGCATGTACCTTGACATTGATTAACAAGAAATAGATATAGAGTTGCTCATGTGTGGATTAGATGTTCTAGGAAGTAATAACTCATGTATATCGTTGCTATAAATTGGCGGCTTGAATCGTGTTAGACCTTTCCTAGTAGTTCCAAGCCTGGATTTGGAGCTACGACTAGTAAAGAACCCATTAGAAGGTGGCATGAGGCTGGAGCCCTGAAAACACCTTCTAAGGATCGAGTCATTAAGATAGTTATATTGTAAAGTAATGATATGGAGAGTGACAAAAGAGTCATTAAAATAGGTATATTGATAAAATATTATAGACTCAATCAGACCCAATGGACCGATCCGGTGAACCCACCCAATAGGAAGTTGCTTGATACATCATACATACACAAATCTTAATTTAAACCTGCTCCTAAATCTACATTAAATTCACGACACCATAGGACTAGAACCCTCAACCACTTACGAAGAAACACCTTTACAACATGCATTTAGTTTAGAGTGTGTGGGCTAGCAGTTCTAAAAAAGTTACTTTAATATATAAAAAATTGCATCTTCAAGGTTTATGGAATATAGAAGGCACTTATAATCAATCAAGATTTGGTAACAAAGAAGGATTACTATGTCACAGACTCACAGTAAACTTTAATTTGCTTGCCTGATTGTACAAGAATTTGTTATGAGATGGTAGCAAATAGAAGTGCAGCATTTGTTCCTCCAAACCCAAAAGCATTTGATAAGGCTGCTTTGATTTGCATCTCCTTTGACTTGGTCAAAGGCATGAAACCTTTTTTGAAAATAGGATCTGGGTTACTCATATTAAGTGACAAAGGAGCAATTCCCTGCACCAACAAAGTTGCAAAACATCACAAAATTATAGCACTAACCTTCATGGCTAATTGTATAAAAAGATTCAAGATGATGATTAATGCTATGACGCTCATGGCGCTTTGCATCATTTCGAAATGGAGGAATGAGCGATGTTTCAACAACATTAACCATCCCCGGAATTGGTGCTTGAGGAGATAATTAGTTACGTGCTTGTTTAATTGTATTAAACGTAGAGGTAGAATGAATCAGTTGGAGATGAATAATTGGTGTGAATTTCCTGTGGTTTTGTTTGGATTGTAATGTCCCGCTAGCACCTTGCTAGTGTGATCAGTGTGATTTTTATTTTTATAAACCAACTTTTCTTATACTAGATAAAAAAATAAAATAAAATAAAATAAAAAACCATAAAGTAACGAGCTTTCAAAAGCTTCGTTTTAAGTAACGTGGTCTTTAACAGTAACGGGTCAAAATATTGGACGTATGTTGACTTTTAGCTAATGAGACATCTAAAAAAACAGTTTTCTTAGAGGGTGTCTGGGATTGCATTTTAAACTGCTTATGTGCTTCTTGCATTAAAGAAGTGCATACAAGCAATTTGGAGTGTTTGGATAATCCAGCTTATCTAAGCAAATAAGCCGTTTGGAATAAGCAGGTATAGTGTTCTTTAGCGACAAACACCCTCTTAGGTTCTGAAAAATATAAGATTCATAATACTTTTTAGCCAAAAAACTGTTTACCAAAATAGAAACTGGATCAAAGTTAGTTACTTTTTCAGGTTCTGAAATTGTTACATAATTAAAGGATTTTGTATTTACATGATGTATGGCAAGAACTGTGAATATGGCCTCAACAGCTCCAGCAGCTCCAAGAAGATGCCCAATAGCACCCTGAATGGTTTACAAATTACAATAGTTCCAGTACTACATTAGAATATGGAATACAATAATTTAAAACTGAAATCGTGATACAATTATACTTATCTTCCCTTAAATGGTATGCAATCTCCATGGATTTACCAGCCCAAAGAATCATGCACTTCATATTTCTTTTCAAAGAAAGATGCTTAAAATTTTACCTTTGTGGATGAAAAGGCCAATGCACCAGATGTTACATGTCCAGAAAACAGAGATTCAATTGCTTGGGCCTCCACCATGTCACCTGATGAACAAATGATTTACATTCTACATATCCTTATTAATGATTAATAAGCAGTCTGTAATGGAATCATATATATATATATATATAGGGTTAGGTTCAAATGAGAACTTTTTGTTTTGAGAACTAAATCTCAACCACAAATTTCAGGGGGGACCACTACAATTCATGGGAGGGGGGATACATGTAAATAAACTTGTGGCTCAAATTAGTTCTTTTTAGTTCTCAAACCAAATTGGTTCTCAAATGATCCTCTCCCTATATATATATATATATAAATATATATATAGGGTTAGGTTCAAATGAGAACTTTTTGTTTTGAAAACTTTTGAAAACTAACTCTCAACCACAAATTTCAGGGGGGGGGCCACTACAATTCATGGGAGGGGGGATACATGTAAATAAACTTGTGGCTCAAATTAGTTCTTTTTAGTTCTCAAATCAAATTGGTTCTCAAATGATCCTCTCCCTATATATATATATAAGGTGACATACCCAAAGGCGTAGATGTTGCATGGGCATTCACATAATCTACTTGATCATGGCGAAGACCAGACTGTAAGCCACAAGTGAGAAATCAGGGTATATTATTTTATTTATGTTGTGCAACAATTGAAAGCTAAAGTTAAATACAATAATGAGAGTCAGTTTGATACCTGCTTGAGAGCACGTGACATTGCTAGAATCGCACCTCGTCCATCCGCATGTGGTTGTGTGATGTGATGTGCATCACCTTAACCAAAAGAAAAGATCATATGTTAAGCATAAGAACGCATAGATGTAACAATATTACAACCAAGAGACAACGCCAAACCTGACATCCCATAACCACGAAGCTCGGCGTAAATCTTTGCTCCTCTCTTTTTTGCATGTTCAAGCTCCTATAACAAAAAACGCTATAAAAATGAAATATATGATATAAGACGAATGCCACATGACATAAATATGGCATATGAAAAAGAATTGTTACTCACTTCCAAAACAAGAACACCAGCACCTTCTCCTATGCTACATAAATGAACATGTTGAATAATTGGCATTTAACTTATGATGCTCATGAAATAAACAATTACATGTGCTATAACTATTTACTAACATACACAAATCCAGCCCGTTCGCTATCAAAAGGTCTTGAAGCTTCTTGAGGGGTAGAATTGTACTTTGTAGCCAGTGCCTTTAACCTGCATTGAATGGGTTGGATAATATAAGCCATAAAAACCATAAATGTGGTGACCTATGCAAGATTTCAAACAAGAACCAAAGAAAGAAAAACTATAAAGCCTAAAACTTTGGTCAAATAAGGATTCAGTTATTACCGGCAAAACCCAGCTATAGATAAAGCATCAATGCTGGCCTCCGTTCCTCCAGCTACCATCACATCAGCATCTCCGAACTGAATCATTCTTGCTGCATCACCAATTGAATTTGCCCCTGTGGCACAAGCTGTCACTGCAGCATGGTTGGGTCCCTAAACTCAATATTAATATTAAATTATGATTTAAACAAACAGAACAGGAATGGCACAGAACCTATTAACATGTTTATTACTAGAAAAAAACATATTTTGTTTACTGAGTATGTACCTGGAAGCCATACTTCATGCTTACGTGGCCAGCTGCCATGTTAATCAATATCCGAGGGACAAAAAAAGGGCTAAGGCGCCGTATTCTCTGAGTTAGAAAGCAGATAACAGGCATTATTTACACATAAAAACAGAAATAATGAAGGATATAAAGGACCAAAAAAAGAACCTTTTCACAAATCAATTGTGATGCATCCATTATATCACCCATGCTTCCAATACCCCCACCTATAGAAACTCCCTGATTTCTTTAAGTTAGAAGTAGATAAAATTACAAAAAGAAAAAGCAAAACAACACAATCATGAAAAGTAGCCGAGCCAATTCAACTCATTTACTTATGAAGTAGACAATTTGGGTTATGTTCTTTGGCCAATCACCTCAAATAAAAGACTAGCTTAAAAGGAAATGTGCAGAAAGGGTATTTTTAATGGAAAAAAGCTATACTACACTGAAATAGAATAAGATTTGTAATCATATCTACCCCACTAATTATTTAAAAACAAACTTAGAATTCTGGATATTAAGTATTTCCAGGTTACCTGGCTTAACTAGTTTGACAAGCGCCAAGATTATCCATTTATCCATTTTGACTCGAACCCGTTTGGGCCCTTTACCCACCCTACCCATTTTGGCATATGAAGTGAAATACATATGTAGTAAATATGGCAATATGGCATATACAGTTTTCTCCTTCTCCTCTTGCTCAGACGGTACCCAATCTGCATCTCTAAGTGCTTCATCTGCAGCACACAAAGCATAGCTTATAAACTTTGAAATTGATTTACCATGCTGCAATAAGAACCACCCAAACATCAATCAGTTACAAGACTAATATACTTTTAAAATCATCAAAACATTAAGAGCATTATTACATCATATACCTTCGATTCGACCCATAATGCCTCGTTGAATTCGCCAAGTTTAGTACCACAAGGTACAATAGCAGCCACTTTGGAAGTCAACTGATCAAAAGTATACAACTGGGTATCTTTCTCAAATGCACTCATTTTTAGGTCTTCAATAGATAAAGCCCTAATACCACTTTCCCCTTTGATTAAACGCTTCCATGTAGTTTCTACCCCACAACCTAATGGAGTAACCATTCCTAATCCTACAACAAGCAAAAAGGTAAACATAAACAAAACCATAATTTCAAAGCTGATTGAGAGAAACAGAAAAACCAAAACTAAACCCTAATTTGCAAATGTCGCACACTGGAACCGTAAAAATACATTTAAATTCGAGAATTTAATACCAAATGCGACTATTAAGTGTGACGGAGAGGAAATTACCGGTGACGACAACTCTTCTTTGAGGAAACAATGGTGGAGGTTTAAGGGGTTCATGAGATCCACCGGAAGATGAGAAATAACGATGATTCCGGCGACATAATGGCGCCAATTTACACCACCGGTGCATGTTCAGAGAGGTAGAGTTATAATTTGGTAGCAGATTTTGCCACACTTCAACCGGAATTAAGAAGTCGTTAAAGCCCTTCCCCTGATTTTGCTAGATTATGAAAAGAAAAGCGGCGCGGTGCGGTGGTGAGTGGCGACAATAATTTAAAACGTAACTTTTTTTTTCCGGATAACCTCCTAACTTTTAAGTAAACTACAAATTTATCATTCATAATCTATACTACTATACTAGATTATATATACCCGTAAACCTCATGAGGGCTGCATATAAAATTTTACAATACGTATTAATCATTAAATAGAGCATGGAGTAAAGAAAATCTATAAAACTTTCCGGTTTTGATTAAAATAATTTAACTACAATTGTCTACCGCAACAAAATACATATAGAAATATAAAGACAATTACAAGTAATCAAAAACTTCTTTGTATACAACATTAGATGTCTTGTTAGTAAGGTTACCATCCTTATCAAGAGTTGCTAGTTTGAGTCCGTCTCTGCTTTTAACCCTCGACAAAGCCACATACAGTTGACCATGAGAAAATACCGGATAACCAACTCTGGATAACGATTGCCCTTGACTTTTATTTATTGTCATAGCGAAGCATACAATGAGACGAAACTGTCTTCTTTGAAATTTAAAAGGAACCTTCTTATCTGAGGGTATTAATCCAATTCTAGGAATGAAAGTTCGATCGCCAATGTTACTACCTCTGCTTCAATAACACGTTTTCTGATTGATATTACCTTTAAGCAAGATTCGTTGCATAAACCACTTTTCTAATCAATATTTCGCAGTAGCATGACAGGAACGCCGACCTTTAGTACTAATTTGTGATTTGGAAGACCTGAAATTTTAAGCCCATTTAGCACGTCGGGGGAGTATAAACTTTGATCAAAACCATCATGTAGATCTTCTGACTCACAGATACTATTCGAACTTAAGTATTCCTTGGCCTCTCGACAATTAATTTCGTCAACGTCTTCATTCGTGGGTGCAAGAATGGCTATTTCTTTGTAAAATCTAGATTTTGGGTAATTTTCAAGAATGGAGGGATAAACAAACTCGATAAGACTTGAAATAGGATCATTGGAATCCATAATTAGAAGATCATCGGGTATGTCTATAATCGCGTCACCATCATTACATCCGCCTAGTTTCCCTTCACCTAAATCCAACAACCACTAAGCAAAGATCTGTGTTTGCTCGACATCATGTATTTCACCTCTTGCAGTCAACCTCATGATCTTGGTTAAAGAAGCTAAGTGCTTACCAACAGTTGAGTCTATTGGAGTACCACGATTACGAGCACATCAAATAAAGTTTGGGTACAGGTATTTATCATTATGTGGGTATGATTTCAAGTATTTAGGTTTTTTAGTATATGTTTGGTATTGTGGGTCCGGTTTGATTGGAAACATGAACCAAGTTGAATGTTTAGGTTCGGTTTGGACCACCTGACCCACTAGCAAAGCTTCACCGAAAAGTTTTTTTTTGGGGGGGGGGGGGGGGGAAGTCACGGATCCTAATCCTGGGGATAGTTCTCAATATATATAAAAAGAAAGAGTGAACCTCTATTTTAGTCCTTGAGGTTTGCCATTTTAATTTATTTTAGTCCAAACGCTTCAAAATATCCAATTTGATCCCTCACTTAAGGGTATAATTAGCATATTATTTTAAAAAAATATATTTTAGCAGATTATTTAAAAAAATATATTAGCAGATTATTTTAAAAAGAAATTAATAATTGGACAATTATACCCTTAAGTTGAGTCAACAAAGTCAAACTAAGATATTATTTTAAAAGAAAATTAATAATTTATAAAACGAAATGTGAGGGACCAAATTGGATATTTTGACACGTTTGGACTAAAATAGATTAAATTGGCAAACCTCAATGACTCAAATAGATGTTTACTCTAGAAAAAATTCAAAAACCCTAAAAATTAGCACTTCAGCCCAAAAAAACCAGGGGAAGCGGTCGCCCCCCCCCCCCCCTCGGTCTCCACTATGCTTCACCATTGACCTGACCTACATATCTCATTGGTTCAAACTTAGACAACAATATTTCTTTTTCATAGGAAACTATTCCGTTTGTTTGGAAATGTGAACGATCTGAAGATTGGGCTTTAAATAGTGAACCTAAGCTTGAAGCATTTTCTTTGTTCCACACCAAAAGATCAAAGCCAAGTGACCCGACATGGGCGGATCCTTATTAGGTCTACAGGGTCCCCATGGACCCACTCAACCTCGTACACAAAGTGAAAATTATGTGAACGGTTTTTTATAAAAAGAAAAGTTTGTGAAGAGGAGTTAATAAATACTTAGTTTGTGAAAATGAAACAAAACAAGCAACTAGCCTGGTGGTAAGATCCCTTGTTTGATTTTGAAGGGGTGCAAGTTCAAATCTTATGCTCAACATTTTTTTTCCATAGCTTTCTTTATAAATTTTAGTACTATAAATGAGGAGAATAAATGAGGTCATGAGGGTACCACCTCGTTTTTATTTACTTTCATTATAAACCCATTTTTTAAATACATTCATCATAAACCCCTTTTATAATGAAATATTACAATATATAAAAATATATACTTTTTTTAATAGGCAAACATTTTGTCATATTTTTTTTTTCACGCCTTACTTTTTATTTTCTCTTCATTTCTAGCCATTTACTATTATTTTTTACTATTATATCGTTGTCAATGTTACAGTATAAAAGTTTTTAGCAAATCATGTAGAGTTTTTTTAATCGGTTATTTTTTTCTTTACTCGCAATGTCGTGCCGCAAAGCGCGCCTGCATTAAAAACTATTTAGTAATATACCAAATTATTTATGTACATTTATATGAAACTGAAACATTTAAAAACTAGTGACTCCGTAAAAAAAATTATGGATCCCCTAAAAAACTTTTCTAGTTCCACCCCTGTGACCCGAAATGCAAATGGTCGATATTCTCGAGTCACGGATTGAGGTTTTTGAGAAAGAAATGCAAATGTTGTTGCTTGTTGCAACAATTAAGCCAGTTTTTAAAGCAAATTGGAGATTATTTTTGAAGTTTAAGTCAACAAAGTAGGGGTGAGCATGGTTCGGTCCGATTCGGTTTTAGCTTTAACTGAAACCGAACTTTTTGGTTTCTAAGAAAAAAAAAATTGTTCGGTTTCGGTTTTTTTTTGGTAATATGATGTTAATATAAATTTATATTTTAAATTTTAAATGTATAAACTTTAAAGATAAACAAATAATAGTAAAAGCCAAATAACGTCATAACTATTGAATTAAAAAAGAAAACAAAAGTAGTCAAGTTAAGCGTCTGACAATACAAAATACGAAGTGACTTTGAACCTAAAAGTTTTTAACACTAAAGATCTTGATATTAATCATTAAGTGTTAACTTAAAATATAAATTAAGGGAACAATGGTTACTAAAATTTTTAACGTTGAGTGTTAAGTGTTAACTTAAAATATAAATTAAGGTATAAAGATTTACAATGTGTCTTCCTACAATGTTAATTCACACATGTGCCCCTCGGTTTGGTTTGGTTCGGTTTGGTTCGGTTCTTAATAGACATGAAACCAAAACCAAACTATTATTTTCAGTTTTTTCGCGGTTTGTTTTTTTTTTGTTCGATTTCATCGGTTTTTTCGGTTCCCGTTCGGTTTTATAGGTTTTTTGCTCACTCCTACTAGAAAGGGCCTCATGTACCATTCGGCATTTCACAATTTTATATCGATTAATATTCTTCAAACCATTAATATTGTCTATTTTTTATAAATATTTCACATAATAATAGTCAAGTTTCTTGTTAATTCTCCTCATAATTAGTGCATTGATAACACTTTGTTTAGACTCGAAGTAAAAAAACCCTTATAAGTACAATATTTCTTACGTTCATGATGGTGTGAGATTTGTCTAAAGTTTGTTGTCGCTTGACTTATGATGATTGATGAGGTGTGTGTCATTGTCCTAATGACGGGGTAGGATTCGTCTATATTATCGAAAACACTTTAAAAATTATCGTTCTCTACAAGGTTTGTTTCACAATCGAAATGAGCTATGGTTAAACATAATACTTTTGTAATATTGTCTGATTTGCTAACAAAGAACTAACATGAGAAGTTACAGTTTTGGTTTTCATTGTTCATCAAACATAACACATATTTTGCCATACTTTTGTTGTTACGATCTATTTTCATATCCTTTATTTTTTCCTACTGGCGAGACGGGTTGGCATCCTAACATACCTCGTCAAGGAGTATCAATCAATGAAGTTCATAACAATCAAGACAACATCGACGAAGAAATGGAAGGTATCAATAATTTAAATGCATCGCGCGTACATATTTTGTGTATCGTGTTTTATATTGTCGCTGTCGTTGCATCGCGTAGATAGAAAAATGAGTACCACGTTGTAAAGTGTCACCGCTGCCGCATCACGGACACAAAAAATGAGTACTGCGTTGTAAATGTCGCCGCACCGCATCGCACTAACATAAACAAATATCGTGCTACAAATTGTCGTCCGTCACAACACGCGAACAAAAGACGAATAACGCATTATAAATTATCATCAGCGCAACGCGCGGGCACCATACTAGTAATATAGTATAGATTTTTATCATGTAATAATGAACTAGGATTTGTCCTAGTGGTATGAGATGATAATGATGAAGTAAATTGTTGATCAGGAGTTTACAAGTTTAATCTTCAGAGTCTTAGGTTTTATTATAATGGGTCCTCGGGCTGTGGGTTTTCCCTCTGGCTCTCTCGTGTGTGGGCGCCCTCTACACCAATAAGGTTGCCTTAAGTACAGGGGTGGATGGAAGACCAGTCCGGTTAAGAGAGAGGACCCTCTCAATCTTTTTATGGGCTTCTATTTCTTTCTAGAAAGTAGTTAATAAAGGATTAGGCCCCTTGATTTTTTTTCTCAAGGCCCCCAAAATTTCCCCGAAATTCAATTTCTAGACGCTCTAATAATCCAATAAAACTTCTCAAATTTATAGAAAGCATAAGCTATGAGATTTTCTTAAGCACATGATGTGCGGTGGTGATTATTAAAGGAAAAGAAATGTTGAAACTTTTACAAAGATCTTACTGTGGGACTAAGTCATTAAGTGAATCAGAATTCTGGTGAGATCAACAAACAAAGCCCTGACTCACGTAGGGAGCTCACTGGGCAAACGTAGCTTCCTACAAGAGCCCCAACCGACACCATTCCAGGAAAAACCTACATTTGCGAGCGGCAAAACCTGTTGGGCTCAAGGATCGACCTCGTGACCTTTTAGTCCAAGTCTTTCCCTCATCGTCATACCATTCGACCAAATGACTAATGGTAATAGTTTTTTTATATATCAATCTATCTAAATATTTAAATTTTCTAAAACTATATATCTTATTTAATCTAACCAGTATAATTATTTCTGAATTTATATACTTCCATTATAACTAATTTATATGGCAAACTGTAACGTCATCAGATTCTTAAATTTGATCGACCGGACTACGAATGGACCAGCATGATGAACCAATTATTGTCCCCGCTGGTTGAAAATCCTGGACCCGTCGCTG